>QJOA01000753.1:0-29564 GCA_004155915.1 Monosporascus sp. CRB-9-2 | reverse complement strand
AAAAAAAAAAAAAAAAAAAAAAAAAAAAAAAAAAAATTTCCGTCTAAAATTTTAAATAAATATAAAATAATTTACGGTTTTCGGTATTTTAATAATATTTTTAAATAAATTTCTTCATTTAGGTTTATATTAAGAAAAATATTAATCACGTCGTATTATATTAATTTTAAATTAAATCGCGTAATTATAATAATAAAGGTTTAAAAAAAACCTTTTAGCAAAAATAAAAATATAAATATTTTCGTATTTATTATAAACCTACTAATTATTTCGTATTATTAAACGTACTTTATATTTTAAAAATTACCATATTTATCGAATTTTTAATTATATATTTATATATAATTCAATAGTTATTTTCCGTTAATCTTTTCATAATCGTATTTTATTTATAAATTTATTTATTTATAATTATTTAAATAATCTTTTTTTGCTTTCCGAAATTTATTTTTTATAAAATCATTTTATAACGTTTTATAAATTTTCAAAGTTAACAAAAAATATTTTCGCTAAATTTTCCTTTTTGTTTATAATAAACGTTTAATTTAATTATATTTAAAAATATTAATTTAAATTCTTATTTTTATATCATTAAAGTAATAATGCGGATAGTTTATTATCCGAATAAATTATATTTTATTTATTTATTTTACGCATTTTGATTTTATTACCGAGTTTATGCGTTTTATATGAAACGTAATTTTTTAATTCGAAGTATGGGATATAATTTTGGAATTAAAAGTTTTATCGATATTTTTACATTTTTTAAAAACGGCATTTATAATTTTTTTTTAAACCACGGTAATTCGAATAATAATGATTAATAAAGTAATAAAACGTAACGAAATAAAATCGGGCGTAGGATAAAAAAAAATATTTATATAAAATTAATTAAGTTTATACGAATTAAATTCCTTAAAAGATTTTTTTATTTCGTCCAAATATATTACGTTTTTGCTTTTAATAATGTTATCCGAATTTACCTTTATTAATTACGTAATTTTTTTATTTTCCTTATAAACCGGAAGTCCAGATTTAAAACGTAAACCCTTTAAATATTCGATTTTATTAAATAAGTAACGTAATTCGTTTTCGGTTACCTTAAAAAAATTATTTTTTAAATTATTTGAATTATTATTAAAAATATTTTTCCTTAAAAATAACATTACGAATCGTTATTATTTTGTTTATTAAAAATTTTTATATACGGTAAATATTTAATAACTAATATCTTATAAAATAATTAATTTAAACTTTTGGGTTAAGCTTTTACGTTTTATTTTATTTACGTTATCCGTTTTTTATTAAGGCGTAAATTTTATAATTATAAATTCGGAAATAATTTAAATAAAGTTTTCGATCGGTAATTATCATTCCTTTTTCATATATTTAATAAATATAAAAGTATTTATATAACATTAATTAATTAAATATATATTTAAGAGCCCGGTTATATAAATAAATTATAACCTAATAAATTTTTATTTATAAACAGTATGGTAATTTTGCCTTTTTTTATAGCAAATCGTTTTTATTTTAATTATACCTTCCGAATATTTAGCGCCTTTATTTTATATTTATATATTAAATACCGAAAATTCAATTCGAACGTTACTTTTTACATATAAATAATTTCGGACATAATGCTTTTTGCCGTATAACTTGTCGTTATATTTTATGATTTCTATTTTATAATTATAACTTTCGAAAATAATAAATATTTAATTTAAAGTTATTATAATTATTTTAATTATTTTATCGTTAAAATATTACTTTTAAATAATACTTAACAATAATTAATTACGAATATAACGTTATTAATACGGTTATTATTTTTTTTAGGTTTTGAAAATTAATAATTAATTATGCTTCCGGTTTTACGGGTAAATTTTAATAAGTTTTACGGTTTAAGCCTTTTGTTTTTTATATTTATATACGTTATATTTCACGGTAATAATCCCGTTTTTTTTCCAGCATTTTTGGTTAAAGTTTTTACTTTTTATATTTCGAAAATAACTTACGAAATAATTAAAGATTTTTAGATCCGGGTAAATAAGCTTTAAGTATTATTAGCGAATATTAACAATATTTGGAAGTTATTTTATTTATTAATTAAATTTTTTTATCTGATAAAAAATACTTTTTAAATTAGTTATAATAATAAATATTCAATTAGTATTTAATTATATTTTTCGGTTAACGTTATAATAATTAAATTATTTTTTTATTAAAAATAATTATTAAACTTTGTAAAAAGAAATTTAAAAACTTTATTTTTTTTAATAAACATAACAATATTAAATTATAAACGAATCCTTTATAATACCTTATATTATATAAACGTATTAACCGGAAATTATTTAAGTTTTCGAAATAAATATCAATTTTTCCGTATCCGAAAATAAAAATAATTATATTTTTAGCAAATATATAATAATTTAAATACATTAATTTAAAATTTAAAAATTTATTAATTTAATTAAAAATATAAAAAAAATTTTAAATCGAAATTAAAAAGGTTTTTTAAAAAATAAATAACCGTTTTAAAAGTTATAAAAATATTAAAATATAACCTGAATAATATTTATTTTACGTTTTAATTAATCGGATTTTTCGGCTAATATTTCAAGGTGTAATTGTTTAATTTTATTTGTTAAATTTGCGATAATATTAATACGTTTTTTAATTAATCGTATTAAAATTTCGTTAAGTTTTTAATATTTAAATAGTTTATTTTTAAAAATAAATTAATAATTTAATAATTTATGGAAATTTAAAAATATTTAATAAATAAGTTTAAAGAAGTTTTTATTAATAATAACGTATTTCCGTTTTAATTCCGTTAATTTACCGTTTCGATTTTAACCTTTATTTTTGCCGGATTTTCGAATTTTTTTTTGTAAAAGTATTAACTAATTAATTTTATATTTTATTAATATTTAATGGATCATTATTTACTTCGGGGTTCAGATCGTTTATATTTTCGAACGGTACTTCGAATATATTTTAAGTAATTTACGGACGAATCTTTTTATTTCTGCAAAAATATTAACTTTAAATTACGTCATTATTTTGCGGTACTTTAAATTTAAAATTATTTTATTTTTTATAAATTATTTTAAAATTTATGGTTTAATAATTAAAAATATCGTTAAAAACGTCTTTTAAGTTATTCGTTAAATTTTATATATCGTTAACATTTTTAATATATTTATTTTATACGTTTAATATAATTATTTTTTATTAAGTTATTATATTTCGAAATTTTTTAAAAGTTTAATAAATAATTTAATAATTATCAAGTATTTTTATTCGTTTTCGGTTTTAATTTTTCTTAATAAATCATGCCGGTTTTTTTTAAATTATTATATTATTTATTAAAAAAATTTATTAGTTGTAAATTATAAATTAATAATTAAACAATACCGAAAATAAAATTTAATTCGTTCATTTTTTAATATTTTTCCTTTAATACTTATAATTTTTATTTTCGTATATATATATAACCTAATCCGTATTATAATTAAGTTTATTTTCAGTAATTATTTCTGTTAAGGAACGAAATTTTCGGCCAATATTTACTTATTTAATAAAGCTTAATACGACGGTTATATTATCGGCAGTAATTTTAATCGAAATATTTCGAATAATTTACGCATTAACTTTTTTCGGATAATTTTTAAATGTTAACTTTATAGGTTAAATAAGTTATGGTAAAATCTAATTAAAGTTTATATATTTTTATAAATTTAAAGCTATTATTTTAATTTCAAATTCGTTATTTTCTTATTTTTAATATTTAAAAGCTAAATAAATCTTTTTTTTAAATAATTTTATTTATTATAATTAAAAGTTATTTATTTTTATAATTATAACGTCGGTATTAAATAAAACTAAAACTTTTAATTATTAGATATAAACGTATATTTAATATTAAGATTAAAAACGGTTATTATTATATTAATAATAAAGCTCTTAGACCGTGTCGATCGGGGCTTATTGTTAGATATAGAGGACATCAGCTATGTTTTGTATTGCTTGACTAGTTGCAGGTGCTCTAGAGCGCATACCGTACTTTAATGTAGTCTAGTCACGTAATGTACATGGTCCGTTCAGGGGGAGCCTTGCCGTATATGGGGTGCTAGCATACCCCCTGCTAACTGACACACCCCCTTAACGCCTTAACGCAGTTACGGCGTTAACTGTCATATTTTATTACTTTTTAAAACCGTAATTATCTATTTTACCTCTCCTCCGGCGATTAAATTTTTTTAATTAACCAATTCCTTTTTTAAAATTATTTTCAGATTATTCTTCCGCCGATTAAAAATTTCCGTAATATTTATTAACCTTAATTACTTTTTAAAACATTTAAAAAATTTACGTAATAAAATTTTTATTAATTTATTAATTAATATATTATCCGTAAACGTATAATTTACCTTAATTATATCTTTTTATACAGTTTTTCGAAATTAATAATTATATATATTTACGTACCGTTACTTTATTTATAAAACAGCGACGTTAACGTTAATAAGCCGTATTATTTGTTAATTATTATATTACATATTTAAAAGTTTTATATTTAAATTAACTTTTAATTTTTTAATTAATCCAAAATTAAATAAAACCTTTTTTATAACTTACACAAAAAATAATAATTTCGTTTCGGTTATAAAAATAATTATTATATTTTGCTTATTCGCCCGTTATTTTATTATTTTTTTTAAAAAACTTTATAACATAAACTTAAAAACTTTTTTAATCGATTATATTATTTACAAAAAAAACGTTATTTTAAATATTTAATAAATTTTTACCCATAAATTATAACGTTAACGTTTTAATATTAATTAAATATAAAATAATTCTATTAATAATTTTATATTATACGTTATTAAGGTTTAAATTAAATCGGATAAATCGGAATACCGTAAAAATTATATTAAGTTACGTATTAATTATTACGTATAAAATAAAACTAATTTTTTTAATACTTATTAACGGAACCTAAATAAACCAAATCAAAATTCGGTAATAATTTAATACTTATTATTAACGTATTTAAAAAATTATTTAAACTTTTTTTAAAAATTAAATTAATTTATTTATTTATTAAATTAAATTAAAATAACCAAATTTTTTTAAATTTTTTTTAATTATTTTAATACCGAAAGATTATTATAAATCCTTACTTTTTATAAAGGTATACCGTTTCCGTATTTATTAAATTAACTAATCGATAAAACCTTAATTTTCTTTACGGTAAACGGTAATAATATTGTTTACAAAAAAAAAAGATTACCCCTTAATAAATAAAATAATAAGGTTCGTAAAAAACGGAATTAAAACTTAATTTTTTAAATATTTTAATAAAATCCTTTTGTTATAATAAAAATAATTTTTTTAATTTATATAATACTTTTGTAATTAAAAATTTTTTATTACGTTTTACGTATCCTAAATATATTTTTATAAATATTTAATAAGATAAATTTATATTAACGAAAACGTTTATAACGTTATATTATTTAAATTTTAAATCGAATTTAACCGTAATAACGATTAAGGTTAGAAATAACCTTTTAATTAAAATAAATACGTATATATTACTATAAACGTTTTTAAATTATTAATCGCCCTATACGACGAAACGTACCTTATATTTTTATAATTAATTATATTTATTAAACTTATAAATATATATTTATATATACCTTAAAATTTATTTCCTTTAAACGGAAAATTAATTAACCGCTTTTTAAAATTATATCTTTTTATAATTTTATAAATAAATTTTTTCGGCTTTACGAAATAACTTTTTTAACGGATATATATTTAGCTCTTTATAACTTTACGGTAATAACGGCAAATTACGCCTATATACCCGGCCTTATAACCTAAAAATTATATTATATTTTTTTATATCGAAACCTTTTTAATTAAAATAACGCGTATTTCGGATAATTATTTTTTTTAAACTTTCGTAATTTATTAGCCGGTTATTAAGTAAATTTATAAAATAAGCTAATCGTTTAACGTTAAACGTAACTTCCTAAATTTTATAATCGATCTTAATAATATTTTTATAATACGGAACATACGGAAAACTTATATTTTCGACCCGTAAAATATTTTTATTTTTTACCGTTATTTTAAGTTAAATAATATAATAAAAATTTAAAGTTACCTTTTTAATTTCCGCCGGCGTAATAATTATAATAATTATTAATATAAACGTTAATAAAAATAATAATTTAAAAAACAAAAATAATTCGAATATAATAATTTTATAAAAATAATTAATTTTATATAAGCAGGTTTATTTTTTACCAATTTATACGGTTTTTTAAACGCTTATATTATTTTAAAATTATCTTTTTTATTTAACCGGAAACTAAATTATTGCGTTTAAATTTTTATTTTCCTTTTAAATATATATATTTAAATAATTATAAACCTAATTAAATAACTTTATTTATCGGAATAACGTACGTAATTCGTTTTCCGTAACGTAAAAAAAAAAAAATTTTTAATTTTTAATATTACTTAAAAAAATAACCTTTTCGTTAAATTATACGTTTCGAATAACAATAACCTTATTAATTAGTAGGTTCCAAATCTCGTAAATATTCGTAAATCGGTAACTAACGAAAAAATTAATTTACGTTTTAAAATTTAACTTTTATAATTTTTATTCTTTTTTTATAATAATAATTATTATTACGTAAATTATGTAACCGTATACTTACAAATAAACTTCTTAAAACTTCTAATTAAGCATTATAACGCCGTTTTATACGTTAAATAAATATAATAAACTTTATATAAATTTTGCTAAAAAAACATATTTAGAAATACGGTTATATAAATATATTATTACTTTTAAAATATATACGATTAAAAACGAAAATAATTTAACCCCACTTTATATTATAATTATATTTTTCTTAATTATACCCTTTGAACGCTTTATACCCCCGTTCTAAACCTAAATATATAATATTAAAAATTTAAATTTAATATTAAAAAAAACGATTAAAACATATTTCGAAATTAGTAATTTTTTAAAATTTCGTTATTACATTCGAATATTTATAAAAAAACTTTATCCTAATTTTTTAAAATTTTTAAAAAATATCGGAATATTATAATTAATATATTTTACTTTCGATTTTTAAAATAAATATCTTAAATAAAGCTTAAATATTTATCGATCGTAAACATAACGTATTTATATCCTTTAAGGTGTTTTTTAAAATTTATAAAATCGATAATAATTTATTATCCTAATCGGAATATTTTTTTCCGTAATTTATAACGTATTTATTTTTTAATTTTTACTTTATTATATACTTAATATTCGACCGTTATAAAACCTTTTAAACGAATTCCTTTTATATAAAATTATAATTAAATAATTATTTCGGGCTTTAAATATTTTAACCTTAAATATTATATCGTACCGTTACCGGTTTATAATAATTTCGTTATATAAAAATTAACGTTTCGTTTATAAATAATTAAAATTATATAAAATATTATTACGTTAATATTTTCGATAATAAATTAATTAAATTTATTTATTAATATAATAATTGTTTAATCAAATTTATTTCGAATAAAATTATTTTTTTTTCGGTTATTTTATTAATACCTTTTTTTTCGGAATTGCCGGAAAAATATTAAATTATATACGAAATCTTTATAATAAGCTACGTTATATAAACGTAACGTTTTCGAGCTTATAAAGCTTTAAAATAATATATCCACTTTTCCGTATTTTTTAATCGGAACGTAAACTTTTCCTTACGTATATTCCGTTACTTTAAATCGTTATTTTATAATTTAAAAACTTATTAATTAAATTAAAAATATATATCGTAAACCTTAAATTTAAAATAATCGAATTCCTTAAAGGATAAAACGTAACGCTTATTATATTACGTTAATTCAAAATTAAAAAATATATTAAAATTCGTTTTATTTTTTTTAGAAATTAATTTATTTATAATTTTTAATAAATAATCGAATTATTTTTAAGAATTAATTAATAACGATACGTTTTTAAATTAATATTATTATTATTTAATTAAAACGAAAAGTTTTTAAAACTTTCTTAAAAAATATATAAAAATATTAAAATAATTTATAATAAATATTCAAATAAAGCGTATAACGTATACCTTATATATTTAACTTTTAACGTTTTTGTTTATTATTTTTTTGATTCGTTCAGAAACCTTTACGATTACCTTATTTTAACCTTTTTTTAAAAAGTTTATTATGTAATTAATTATTAATATTTTTATTAATATTGTTAATCTTTTTTTAATTAAAATTATTTTAATTTAAAAAATTTATAAAAGTTTTTTAAAAAATTAAAAACGTTGCCTTAATATTTTGTGTTAATTATTATAAATTTATTATATTTTAATAATTAAAAAAAATAATTTTAATTTTTAAATAATTAATTATTTTATTTTTAATTTTATCTTTTTTAAAAAATATATATAAATTCGATTAATTAAATAGAATTGGCGTTATTATTATACATAATTAATTTATTTAAATAATTAATATAATCGTTTCGGAAATATCGTAACGTTAATTTTAAGTTATAATTTTTTGCCATTTTATTATTTATTTATTAACTTTTTTCGCGGTTTTCGAGGTTTGTTTTAATTATTTTTCGTATTTGTATTTAATATTTATAAATAATCGATTATCGTAAATTTTTCCGGCTTATTATAATTTAACGTATTATTTTTTAAAATCGTAATTTAATTTTAAGTAAATTTATTTAATCGATAAAAAAACGTTATTTAAAATTTATATTATAAATTCGTTATAATTTTTTCGGAAAATTTTGTATTTTTAATTATAGTAAAAAAAGGTCGTAAAATTTTAATTATAAGCTTATTTATTTTCGGTCGTTATTTCGAAAATATTTATCAGATAACCCGTTCGATTAACTTTTTCGATTTAAATAATTTTTTCGAAAAATAAATTAACTACCTATATCGATTAACGAATTTATTTTTTTGGATAAAAAAATATATCGGACGGCGTAGGTTTAATAAGTTATGAAAGGTTTTAATTAAGGTTGATATAATTTTATAAATTATATTTCTTAATTCTGGCTTTAAATTCGTCCTTAAATTTATTTTAATTTTAAGGATTATTATAAATAATTATAAACGTTATCGGTACGATTGGTATTATGGTTATTAAAATATATAAATAATTGTTATTAATGTATAGCCTATATCGTCTTAATCACAACTAATTAATGGATAATAATACGAATTAAGCGAATAAGACTTTTAATTATTAGATATAGAGGATATCAGTTATGTGTTGTATTGCTTGATTAATTGCAGGTGCTCTAGAGCGCATACCGTAATTTAATGTAGTCTAGTTACGTAATGTACATGGTCCGTTCAGGGGGAGCCTTTCCGTATATGGGGTGCTAGCACACCCCCTGCTAGCTGACACTTATACTGGTAGATGTGGCTAGTGAAGTTCCCACCTAAGCCACAGGTAATCTCCGTGGCGTTCTATCTTAGAACCCCTAATATCAACAGTTATCTGACAGTAGTAATCATTTTGGTGCTTACAGCTGTATAAAAGCTACTCTACGTTACGGGTAACCAGGCCGTAACACGTTGCTCTGTTTTTAATGGCTTAGCCCCCAAGCTACTGGGTTACCGCGATAAGGTAACAAGGTTTGTTGGAATTAATAACTGCTTAACCCCTAAGGTTTATCCCGTACTGCCCTACGTACGTTTAGGATAAACCTTATAAGCAACGGTTAATGTAAAGATCAAACCCAGTATTAAGGCGTTACTTATCGTTTTGCGATCATAATGTTATAGCTATATCAATGCCATTACGCCACCAGAGCAATAGATCGGTATAATGATTCCAATTATGGTGATTATTCTAGTGCTTACAGCTGTATAAGAGCTACCCCGCGCTACGGGTAACCAGCCGTAACAAATAACATAAAATAATTTATAAAAAAAAAAAAAACAAGATCAATTTAGTTATTCAGGCTAAAAAATAAAACCCAAAACTTAATTATAAACGTTTTTATGAATACTGTAACAAACTAGCCGAGGAGATCTAATGGTCATTGGAGCGGCAACGAGATTTGCGGGACAAAGCTTGCGGGCTGGCATTATCTGCGCGCCTGCATCGGCGAGATGCTGAGGATGTCTCCGCCGGTGCCCGGTATGCTTTGGAGACATCCGGCACCGGAGGAAGAGGGTAATGAGCCATTCATAGTGGACGGCCATGTCTTTCCCAGAGGTATACAAGTCGAGGTTAACATTTACTCGTTGCACCACAACGAAGTCAGTACCCATCTATGTCCTTCAGACGTCGCCCAAAGTCCAGAAAGCCTTTTCTTTCACGACAAATGCTACTTGACGTCTGCTCCTGTCGAAACTAATGCGTCAATATCTGATAGGTGTACCTCCAGACCTTTCTACGCATAACCAAGCCCGCTGGTTGGCATCTGCGGACTCCAAAAGCAGGGCGGCAGCCGCAGCAGCGAGGAAGGCGATGCACGACGCATTTGCCGCTTTCTCCGTGGGCGCTCGCAGGTGTGCCGGGAAGCCCTTGGCTTCCCTAGAGGCCAACCTGGCTCTACTTAAGACCTTCTGGTATTTCGACTTTGAAGTCGCGCCCAGCAAGCTTGGCGACGTAGGGATGGGCCGGAAGGGCGAATTCCGCCTGTATCACATCTTCACCTCGACCCATGATGGGCCGTACTTGGCGTTTAATTCCCGCATTTGACTCGTAGAACAGCTCAGCGACACTAAGCATCCGGAAGAATGATTTTCGTTAAATGCAATGGGTGAGTTCCGCAGTGTTAGCTTCAACGAGTCGCCCATCTCTTTCATGTTGACCTGCACGCGAACGAGTACTAGAACCACTTCATCTTCGTCTTCACCTGCCACAGATACTGTAGCTTTGTGGAGTTACCCGGCTCGAATCCGAATATGCAACAAATGAGTTAGAGTAACAAGCGACAACATATAAAGTGATAAGCTCCCCTGGTGTCTGTCACTCCCCTCACAAACCACGCCGACGTTCAAAACGTCCGCTTCTCGTAGTCCGGAAAATACCGATCATGTATGCGTCCAGCATACTCGAGCAGTATTGGAAAGCCTCTGACGACCTTCTGCGAGTCCGGCGCCCTGCATAAAATCATCAGCACCGCATCTTTGAGATTGCCACTGGCTACTGCAAAGCCCCGCCAAGCCAGACTTACGCCGTGCAAATCAACACCGAGACGATGAACCCAAACAGCACACAATCGGCCTCGGTCGGGTCCTCTCCGCCCAGGACCCAGAACGGACCTCGGCCCTCTCCAGAATCCTTTCTCATCTTCTCCTTTGACGTGCGAAGCAAGTCGCTAAAGGCTTCCCAGATCTCGAGGCGGAACATGGCGATCTCCTCAGGCGCGAACCGACCTGTGCCCTGGCCGTGCAGCGTCGCCGTCGTCTTGCGATAGATGAGCAGCCCCACGATCACCCTCACAGGATAAGGGGCGTCCCGAAGGACGTGGTCGCGCATCACGTAGTAGTTCTGCATCCAGCGCTCCCATGTCTTGCGGACGGGGCTTGAGTTAGCCACCAATTCGCTTTCCCTGATGCGACCTTATAAAAGCCGGAAGCGCGTCACTCACGTGGTAGAAATACAGCTTTTCTTCCAACAGCGCCCTGAGCGCCAGGTCCTTCGCCCTATCCCCCGGCCCGAGCACGGCATTGAGGTCCGGAACGACGCCCCACCCGGACAAGGCCTTTATGATGAGCGTCGAGTCGCTCAACTGCACATTTGCCTCTGCCCAGATCTCCTCACCTGTCGAAGCAGGAGCGCTGCGGCACTCGACGTAGGGGATTTTCCCCTTGGGCGCCTCCTTGAGCGATCCGCTAGCGACGCCGTACCGCACGCCTCCGAACCGCAGGCGAGCTTCTAGCTTTATGACGTACGGCGACCAGACGTATCGTCCAGGGTCTTCCCAGCCGCGGAAGACGGTGATGTCCAGAGCGGCGTCGCCGCCGGGTTGCCCCCCTCCCTTGATTGCTGGCATTGCGATGTTGTGTAGATATATAGTGGTCTCGGGGCGGTAGTGTCTACTGGCTGGCTGCGATTGAATTCAGGGGTGTGGGTCACTGACCGGTAGGCATATGAGCGTTCAGTCCCGCGACGTGCAACATGCAAAGGGGCACAAATAGGATGTCCCTTTGGGAAGAAGAATATCTGAATGTTAAACTCGAGTATGTATGATGTCCGGTCTGCTCAAGAATTGGGAGGCTTCCTTAAGTAACCGAGGCAGCCTAGTCGCGCGGGAGCGAGCAGCTGAGCGGCACTAACTTAATCGGGCCACCGGTGCGGCGAGCTACATCCACCACCGGGCAAATCGGAGAACATGACAAGGACGAAGTCCGAAGTCTGTCCGGTCGGCTACATTCATAAGTAGTTGTCGTCGCCTAATTGGAATTCCTATGATTAAGATAACAAACCATGTAAAAATGGCGCTGGGTGGTGTCGATCCAAGTTTCTCTATCCCTCAGACGCTAAGCCATACACGCTTCCGAGTACCAGGCTTTACTAGAAGAGTTGTAAATCCATGCGTACTCGCCTAGCCTAACGCGGATAGGGGTTCACAAGGGCATATGTGACCCATGGAAAGATAATTAGTAGAGCGGTACGTTCGGCTTCGATATCGTCCGTTAACATTGGCGGAATAACCCCAAGTGGCTGATAAAGCCAAGCGCAATACCACCAACATCCTCGTGCACGAATACAACTCCAATGAGGTGCACAATATCGGGTCGGAATTGTGATTCGGGTCTATGCATCAATTGGCAATGCCTTTTGAAATAGAAATAGAGGCAAACGGCGTTGATAGCGAATCTATGATATCCGGCTATCGATGGCTTTCATTGCCAAGATGTCATAATCAAGTGCCACCAAAGGGTCCCGCAGTTCGGGGAAGCTCACGTCCCGTAGGGGGTTCGTGCTATAGGCAGACCGCACCAAGCCAATATATCGGTAGGGTACCTGCATAGACATTTAGACTCGACCTGCTTGCGGGGACCAACCACATGCGGGCGGGATATCACCCGCCTGTTTAGGCTAACCGGCAGTCGACCGCCCCTGTCATAGAAGCTCCGGAATACCATGCATGGCTTTCGCTGTGCTCCAAATCCTTATTTTTCTTCGCCCCGCCCGGGAGACGGGCCGATCCGATACGTAGGTGTATACACCATGTCGGTATACGTGCCCCTATTTTGAGTTCATGTCCGCCAGCCGGAAGTATTGGATGGCCCGCCCTGCTCAGGCTAAAATGGTAAGGTGTCATTACCTTTGAAAGCTAAATTTAAACAATGATGATTGGGTCTGCTGGCAGGCAGGGCGATAGTTTGACTGGTGGAATATACCACACCTTGAGCACGGCCGGTCGCTGCATATGCTATTGAGGTCGTAAACTTGCTGGTAGCTCAGCTGCATCGTACGCACGCCGCAACAGACAATATGATCGGATGGTGGTCTTAGCAGAGCGTCTGCGACCATGTTCGGCGCGTGTTTCGCTCTGATATCCGTAGCATGAGTTCCTTTAACTTTAGTTCACTCATCTAGTTGAGGCACGAACATTGTAGACATCGACGTTCATTCTACAGGAGGTCAGCAGCAAGATGTGGAAACATACAGTATGGGCCTTTGCCCTAGGCTTAGGCTTCCTCACTATCTCCGGGTCTGCCGTCCAAGAACCAACGTCCCCATTCGCACATTTCCGGGGGTTCAAAAATGCGGTATACTATACTAATTGGTATGACCACGACTATCGCGTACCGCACGGATATCTGACAATACCTCAGGGGCGCTGCGAACTACACAGCCCAGCAATTGCCAGTGTCGGAACTCACGCATATCCTCTACGCCTTTGCCGACATAGGCGCGAACGGCACAGTAATCTCTTCAAACCCCAAGGTAGACGTCGAGCAGCGTGCAGCTTGGGATCCCCCACGAGCGAACCATGGCCACAATGCCTACGGTGTGGTGAAGCAGTTATTCATCCACAAGAAGCGCCATCGGAACCTCAAAACCCTCTTGTCAATAGGCGGCTGGAACTATTCGCCCAAGTTCGCGCCCGTCGCTGCGACGGAGACCGGGCGCCAGACGTTTGCGAGATCTGCTGTGAAGCTCGCGACGGATTGGGGCTTCGACGGTATTGACGTCGATTGGGAGTTTCCGGATAACGATGAGGACAAGGAGAATTTCGTCAAGCTGCTCGAGGCGTGCAGGGTCGCCTTTGATGGATACTCCCGTCTTCACCGGTTGAGATACCGGTTCCTGGTCACGGCGGCTAGCCCCGCAAGTGCACACAACTATAGGCATATGGACCTAGCCGGCATGAACAAATACGTCGATAGTTGGTAAGCAACCCCTTTCCGCCGACATTGCTGACGGTACTAATGAAGTCGTAGGCATCTGATGGCTTACGATTACGCCGGCAACTGGAGCGTGGCTAGTAGCCACCAAGCCAACGTATTCGCGAACAAGAACATCACGGTGCTCAGCACCCACGACGCCATAAGCTACTACGAAAGCCAGGGCATCTCGTCGCATAAGATCCTGATGGGGCTGCCTCTCTACGGGCGCGCATTCGTGGGCACGTCCGGCCTCGGCCAGAAGTACTCGAGCGTCGGAACGGGCGGTCCGGAGCCGGGCATCTGGTATTACAAGGACCTCCCGAAACCAGGGGCCAGGGAGGAGTACGACGACGTGGCGAAGGCGACCTACAGCTACAACAACGCGACCAGGGAGCTAATCTCGTACGACAATATCCGCAGCGCGACCTTCAAGGCGAGCTACGTCACGGGCCGTCACCTTGGGGGCGCGTTCTTCTGGGAGGCCCGCGGGGATAAGACGGGTTCCCAAAGTCTTCTGCGGACCATGGCGAAGAACCTGGGCTGGTTGGACGAGACGCCCAATAACCTCCACTATCCCACGAGCCAGTACGACAACATTCGCTACCGGATGCCCATATAGTCGGACACGAAACTCAAGCTCACCAAAATTCATTTCCGTTTCCGAAGCTGAGCTGGTTGAACGATGGTTGAGGAGTCTGGAGTCCAGGCTGAGGTGGGCTAAGCCTGGGCTAAGGTGCTTAAGCAGCCCCACTTTTGTGATCACAGACCCATCTTCGGGATCGCAAACCTCTGCAAGGTTCCCTAATCCGGGCCCTTGTTTTAGAACCCGGCTAAAGTTTTTCACGTTAATGTTCTGATCTGCAGTTCGTAAACTTGACAATTTAAGAAATGCTGCATTCGATGCCAGCATTTACTATGTAACTTTCTTTTCTTGCTTTGATGTTAACTTAACCAGACCGACGTAGTCGCTTTAAATGCTATATTTAAAGCGCTATTTTTTACATAAATTAAGCCGCCTTTCTAAATTATATCCGCGGTTTTTAAACGACAAAGTTTTCGAATTCTTAAAGGTTAACTATATTACTTCTCCAGCAAGACATGACCGACGAAGAAAAATCCCAGCTAGGCTAGGACAAGAACAGCAGCGTAGGCTTGCGCCTCAAAGCTGTCCCAACGCAACATTCAGTTTAGTTGTTGCCAGCTGAACGGAGCTCTGCATAGCCTCACCGATCAAAGCTTCCCCAGACCCCACATATTCTGCGGGGGTTGTTCGCGGGGCCGGGTGAGTTGTGAGAAATAGGGGCGCAACATTATGGGGCAATTGTTTTGGTATATATATGTAGCAAAGCTACGGACAAGACCCATCACCCTTAACCACATCGTACGAGTCCCAGGTGAGGATGACGCGCCACAATTCAAGTCCAGTGTGAGTTACACCGCAGCTCAGTTCCCATCCTGTCCTATCATTATGGGCCGAAGCGGGCGGATCGAACCTACCCAGACCTCTCTCACTCCGTTAGGGCGAAGGGCAAAAGCAGGTTCGCTGCAGCAGAGGAGCGCTAAGCTCCGTACATTAAGCTGGAAACCTTTCCTCATGTTTCCATTCTGAATTGAATTGCGACAAGATGGATCTTATCAGGCGATGGAGTTACGCTTAGGCTGACTATTCTCCGTGAGACGCTGGACAGCAAATTGATATGATGGAGTAGTATCTAAAGAAGCACTTTCACGGAACACCAACTACTGTGACACTTGTAGGGAGGTACATCAATTAGAACCAGGACGAAGACACGCCAACAAGGGAGCTATCGAAGGTGCCTGGGATACCTAGTCCTTCCATGCCAAGCACTGATTTTTATTCCCACAACGGTACTGCCAGCATGCGTTCGCCAGCTGCAAGCCATGGCTCCGCCGGCAGCGAGATTCCCATCGGCAGTCTAGTTAATAGCACGCGTGTTCAGGTACCTTGCCGAACCCTTGCAAGAACCGGTCCTGTGATGGGCTGCTGATATTCACCCTTAGAGATTTCCATTTGATGTCAGTCCACAAGAGCTGCGTCAACGAGTCCGCGCTCCTGCGGAGCTTGCTTCGCGACGCGTACATACGATCGCGGTCGCGCATGAATTGGACTAACACCATCGCGAGCAATCTCATCTAGGCCGAATTAGCTCGGCTATGTGAAACGACAGACTATTGCGGTAAAAAAATAGGGGGTTTCTCGGCTGGAAGGGGCTTGGTGTTGAGCTGGAAAGTTTTGTCGCGACCCCAGTATGGAGGGAGCTGATGGCGATTGGCGACCTCGTCGTCGGTCAGAAAGCGGCATCACTGAAGTGGACGTTGGCGACGGCCGCCGTCGAGGGGTCTTGTTGACCCGACACCGCAGTCGAGATCATTGCGCGACGAGCTGTAGACAGGAGAGTGCAGATTTGAAAGTCGTTATTGTCATGATTCACTAACGCGGAAGTGTACATAGTGCATGGGGCTTTCGAGCTAGGCGTCAACTTATCTCAACAGCCACAGCCTCTGGCGGAAGAGGAATGACTAGAGAAGGGCCCAATTGATGGCATGTCCCGCCCTATTTCCTCTCTTTCAAGTCTGTCTTTCCTCGTTCTCTCCTAGTTACTCTCCTCCATGCCTAGCACCCTGAATGTTACCGACACACAACACCGAGCAATTGCCAAGACCGTCGTGCGGTCGCGCACCCGTCAATTACATTGACCATGGCAACGGACATATGCGGTCAATGTGCGATCGAGCGAAGGCTTCGAGTTCCAAATCCGTGCCCCGTGCATCCCTCCCAGAGCCGCCATGCGCAGCCTTCGCATGCGTACCTTTACAGCTCAACCCTCGCGCAGAATACCATTCGCCTGTTGCATGTTGAGCCCGGCAGTGGCGAAGATCCGCTTTCCTGCCGACTTGTGGAACAGGAACTGGCCGCTGCCAATTTCAATGCTCTTTCCTACACTTGGGGGGATCAAACAAATACGAAGTTTATCACCTGCGACGGCCAGCCTCTCGTCATAACCAGTAATCTCTTCGCTGCTCTGTGGCGGTTCCGTGAAGACGGACGGCTTGTTCCACTTTGGGTTGACGCCGTGTGCATCAACCAAGCCAATATCAAAGAGAGGACTCACCAGGTCAGAATGATGCGCGAGATATACATGGCCGCAAGTCTCGTTCTCACCTGGCTTGGCGAAGAGGCGGAAACAGATTCAGAAGGTTTCTTATTCTTGAAGGAGTTGCACGAAAAGTTCAGCCCGTCCCTTGATCCGCATGCCGAAGTGATCTTTGCAACGGGTCCCCAGCTCAATCTCCCCCCAATCGATCATCCGAGGTGGGCAGCACTGTTCAAGATCTTCTACCGACCTTATTGGTTCCGAGCCTGGATTATACAGGAGATCGTATACGCACGGAAGTGCTTGGTTCAATGCGGGACACAGAGTGTTGACTGTGATGTCATCCTGTCGTTTGGGTTGATTACCGAGAGGTACAAATACCTTTTCGACGTTATGGAGGGCAATATTCCCTACGATGGCACGTCCAACTTCGTAGTAGCTCCCTCCATGCGAGATTTGTGGTACTTGAAATCCAGCATTGCTATGGGCGAGCCCTTCACAATCCTCCGTCTGTTGAATAAAACGAGGATGTTTAACGCTACTCAAGCGCACGACAAAATATTTGCCCTGGTGGCTCTATCTTCGAATGTCAGCACAGATATCATCGACTATGAAAAGAGCATTTCCGAGCTACAGACTCAGATTGCCATTCTCAGCATGGGGGACAGGGATTCTTGGGGCACAGATGTGCTGTCGCATGTGGACAGAGAACACCACGCCGTCGACCTACCCTCATGGATTCCAGATTGGACAAACGGGGGGCCCCGTATCAATTCTCTCTCTGTGGGTCTATACCCTTCCGGGACAACAGCAAACCTTCAAGAATGGGAGGTTCTTCCGGGAATGGTGAGTGAACAACATCATATGTTAAAAGCAATTCCGAACATGCGGGGCAGAGCCCAATGTGTTTTGTCCGGAAGATACTAATTTGACTAGAGACTCAAGCTGCGCGGCATGCTGTTCGACCGAGTTCGCGACATCATCCAGGAAATGCCATACACGGTACCGACGCCGACTTTTCATGACTTGGACAACCTGTATAATAATTCGCGGGCTATGGATGCCTGGGGTGATGCATGCTGGGAATTAGTCGTCGCTCTCGGGGCTTACCCTACTGGACAAAATCTCTACGATGTATACTGGAGGACTCTCGCTTTCAACGCCGACTCCGTGGGGAGATTGGCCCCTCCTGAACTCGAACCGTCATTTGCCGTCTGGCTCTCCATTTTTTCCGACTACCCCAACGCCTGCGATACAATCAGGCAGTTATGCGAGGATACTCGCTCCCCGACAAGCAACCAAGCGAACGCCAACGTGAACTCCATGTGGGGATGGGCCAGCACAATGCTCGGTGGCATCGCTTCAACCTACCAGAGCATCTCCAGGGAGTTTAAATTCGCGAAACTGCTAGCAAAGACTATGAAACAGGCAGAGGTGGCGGCGCTGTTCGAGGCTTCCTTCAAGCGACTCTGCTTTGGGCGAAGATTCTGCAGGACCGTTAATGGGTACATTGGCTGGATGCCGCCTACCGCACAAATAACCGATCTCATCTGCTTCTTTGAAGAATGTGATCTACCATTTGTAGTGCGGAAGTCAGGGAACGAAGGAGAGTATTCGTTGGTTGGGGCGGCTTACTTACACGGGCTAATGGAAGGGCCACCGCGTGTGGGGACCGCGAATGCGTTGGAGAGTATTATTTTCGTGTAACTTCTCAAAGTTTGTAGTCTTTCGTATATGCGTAGAGACCAATAGATATGCTCTCAATTAACTTCGAATAAGTCTACAGGCAGAGACTTGAGCGCGGCAATATGTTGAGCGGCCATCAAGTTCAACAACCTCGCTTGAATTATACAGGCACCCGATCGCAATAATTGCCATGTAGCTTCCCGTCCGGACTCGACCAAGCTCTCCGCTCCCCTCATGCCAAATTAGCGCGCCCATGTCGTGCAAGAGGTTTGATCGGGTTGCGCAAGCCCTAGACGAAGATTTGAGAAACGTCGCCAGGAGAACGTCTTCGGTTCCGGCAGATGGCCTCCCTAAAGTCACCCTCGCGGTATGGTCGCTCGTACGGCCAATAGGCTGGCCGCGAGGTAAAATCTGGACCATTAGACACGTATAACATCTCTGAAGTCGGTTCGCGCGGCACAGGGAGATGACATGGCTTGAAACCAATATTGCTGTTGAGGAGAAGTTGGTAGACCGGCTCCGACGGGTCCAGGTCTTCATACATTGAGAGGTCGAAAGTCGAAGATCGTGAATGGGTGTCGGATTCGGACTTCGGGCGCGATGATTGGGGTGCGGTTGATTCCGCGGACTCCTGGCGGACCTCGATTTCAGGCGACGGATGGGGAGTGGTTAGTGTAAGGCTTGATTCGATTGCCCGACGAGATGGAAATACTTTGCTCTCCTCCTGAGCGTGGTTTGCCGGATCCATTGGCGCGAAGTTGGATGGAGACAGCTCGCCGAATGACGTCAACCCAGGGGCCCGTCCAACGCGTCCGCTCGTCAATAACTGAAATTGGAGGAAATGCAGAAAGGCACACAGCGTGCATATGCAATACCATGCTAGAAGCCCGCCCCAACTGAGCAATATTGAGAGGCCGTTCGCAAGCTTGGTAGCTATCCATTGCCCACGTCCAGCATTCCGCCGTCCTTTGAAGAGGGTTCCCAACGCTAAAAGAAGTGCGAGTATATATAAAATTCCAGCGTACTGCCCGAGGACAAGGTCATAGACTACTGCGGCAGCGAGCGAAAGAAGCCGGAGTAAGGCGAGAGTGACGACATACCAGTAGAAGATGATTAAGGACTCTACCAACTCCCCGGGGTCGTCGACAATCAGATCGAGTCTATATGGAAACAGGGAAAGGGCGGAGAGGATGTAGGCGCCGATGTTTCGCGTGTGAACCGGGCGCATCGTAGTGAAGGCGACGAGCCCGGCGAGAAATCCAGTCCCCAAGCCAAGCTCCATGACCAAAGCATGGAGGATGCCCGACCAACCGTAGTGTATGCAGACAGAGACCGAGAATGAGATTCGTGAGACGCGGTCCAATGTGACGATGTCCATATTCGGAAATTATTAGAATGGTGCGAAAGCGTTGAATTCAGTTGAGGCGAATGTTGAAGATGATACTTGATTCGGAGAACGAGACCCAGACCTGCTAGATTGATCACCTGCCTCATGGCTAATACATACCTGCGTCTTTATAATTACAGGGAGAAGTCATGTTCTCTGAGGAGATAGGGGGACTCATATCGGTGCGCTCCGAAGGCATTGAGCCATAAGCCTCCCGTCACAAATTGATGCCTTTACTACATACGGGGCGTTTTCCACCTTCAGACAACGTCGCATTGACATCCGCTGCAGCCTCTGGGAACTCGCTCGATGCCAGACCACACCACCGCCGCCCGCCATCAGGCCAATGAGACAAGTACTGCGGTAGGGGGCAAATGTTTTATCTCCACATCCGGTACTATGGCGGTGGCTTACGGCTAGCTGAGCTTGCACAAGGCAGGACAAGCACAGACTAGGCACTGGTCTAGGAGCCAAGACTTACCCATAATACCATAGTACGGTGGCGTCCTCAGACGCTCTGACCTGAGCGTTTTCGCAGCCTCATAATGGCGACGACGATACACGAATCTCTCAATACACAGCGCGAAAAAAGGCACAATGTCGATTCGGTTATCGAAGAAAACGCAAGGAAAGGCACCATGACGGAAAATGCTGCAGGACGAAAGAAAGAAAGAAAGACAACGCCTGACCTGTTTAGATGGTTGAGTAAGGCTGAAGTGATGCCAAGTAATCATGGTCAAAATTTAACATTTGGCGAGGTTCTGTGACGCCCTTGATGTCGCGCAGCCAGTGGTCCGCGTCCCAGCCATTGGCGACGATAAATCGTAACATAGATGTTCGCATAGATGTCACCCATCACGCTGATCTGGTCGTGCTTGGACTTGTCAGACACAAGCGTGTATTCAGTATTGGGGTTAAAAACGGTTGTTGTTGTTGTTTTGATCATGGAGTCCTTGGACCGTATCGGTCGGGGCTTATTACTTGTAGATGTGGCTTGTATAATCCCCACCTAAGTTACAGGTAATCTCCGTAACGTTTTATCTTAAAACCTTTAATATTAACAATTATCTGACACACCCCCTTAAGGGCTACTTTCTTAATAGCAAGCCCTGGATATAAAGTATCGATTAATTAAAATTATTCTTAAATTTTTGCAAATTCTTATTAAACAATTTTTAAACCCGATATTTTCATATCTTTTTTTAATAATTATTAACTTTAATTATCAAATAAATTATTCGAAAAATATATTTAAAAGTTTTTTTTATTAATTTATTTATAATTATATTATTAATAAAAATATATATTATTTTAATTTTTTTTAAATTATTTTTTATTATAATTAATAATTATAAATTTTTATATATATTAATTTTATTTACAATTAAATAATATTTACGTAGATAAATTTAATAATTTATTTATTATTATGTTAAATATTAATAATTAAAATATTAAATTAAATTTCGAATTTTTTAATTAATTATAATATATATATAACCTTTTTTACAACTTGAACAAATATTAATAATTTTGTTTTTATTATAAAAATAATTATTATATTTTATTTATTAATACGTTATTTAGTAATATTATTAAATAAATATATTATAACGGCAGCCACTAGGATCAAACCGTGAGGCTGGCAACCGTCATATAGGGCTAATAGCTGCCACATGAACTAGCTATCTACCATACAGAGAGTGGGGATATTTGTAGATCTTTACGTACTTTACAACTTTGCCTTTTTTTCCTTTTTTTTCTTTAGTTTAAAATCTTTATTTATAGCGGTAATAAACCAGCTATAATGCTGTATTAATGCTGGCCGTAACATTATTTTAAGCTTTCTCCTTTTTTTGCTGGCTTAATAATTAATAAATAAGGTGTTATGTCTTTTTTTACGTTAATACGTAACGATAAAAAAATAACGCGTTTTAAACCAAACCTAAAACCAAAACCTAAATTAATCAGCATTAAAATTAAATATTTATTAAAAAAGATTATTTATTAACTAGTTAACCTTTAAAACAATTTAAATTAATTAAAGGTAAAATCGAAAATATAAAAAACGAAATACGGTTTTAAAATTTAGCCCAAAGTATAAAAAACGACGAATAGTTTAAAGAAATAGTAAAAGATAACGTACCGAAAAACGAAATCGAATTTTTAAATATAAAAACTTTATCAAACCGAAATTAAGATTATAATTATTTCAAAACCGATCCCGATAGATAGCTAATTAATAAGATAGTTAACGATAACTAGAACGTTTAAAAAAGACTTTAAAAATTCCGTAACGAAGTTACTTACCTTTAGGCTAAACGAAGTTATTATTTTTTTATTTTTTTTCGATAACGTTAATTGCCTTTGCCGGGAAAATATAATTAATAACGCTTTTAGTAATACCAGCATGTTTCGTTTTACCGGTATAGCAGTATGGCCCGTTTTCCGTAAATTTATAGGAAATAATGGCGTAAATTTTAATTATAATCGAAAAAAAAGAATTTACGTTAACGATTTAATTAAATGTAACGGTAATAAAATTAAATTTAACGTTTAAGTTTATAAAATTACAAATAAATTCGAAATAGACGAATTAATTTTTTAAAACGAAAAGATTTATATAATTTATTTAATAAGCTTTTTGAAAAAAAAGGCTAAATAAGTAATTAAAATTTGTTATCGATTAATTATATAATTTTTTTACTCGGAATTAAAGTAATTTAAATATTGAAATTTTTAGAATATAGTCCGAATTAAATTTTCGTTATTAACAATTTTTTTATATTTTTGCTTTTAAATCTAGAAAAAATTAAGATATATATGATTTTATTTTAAGTTTAACG
This sequence comes from Monosporascus sp. CRB-9-2, assembly GCA_004155915.1. Classification (NCBI taxonomy): domain Eukaryota; kingdom Fungi; phylum Ascomycota; class Sordariomycetes; order Xylariales; genus Monosporascus; species Monosporascus sp. CRB-9-2. Next base: position 6,076 of record QJOA01000753.1, on the reverse strand, counting down.
TTTTTATTTAAAACGTTAAAATCGCCGAAAATAAATAAAATAAGTTTTATAAAAAGTATTTTTTTCTTTTAATTTTAATTTATACCTTTTTAAAAATAATTACGATTTTAACGTTATTTATAAAACGTTTTATAACCGCGTTATTATAATTATTTATAATAATTAATTTCTTTATAAAAAATGTTAGTAACAGTATAAATTTCGATTATATAACTTTAATAATAATAAATTAAAGAATAAAAATAAAAGTTTTTATTTAAGTAATAATTTCGATAAATCGAAAATTTTAAATAATACTAGTAAGTTTTTATCGAAAATTAAAAAAAAAAAAAAAGAAAAAAAAACCTTATTAAAAAGTTAATACGTATTTTAATTATAACAAAATAAAATATAAAGTTAATAATTACCTTGATAAAAAAATTTTATAATAAAAATAATAAAGAATTTATTTAATTGCGATAAATCGGAAAAAGAATAAAACCGTGAAAAAGTTTGTTAATAATCCTTTTTATATTAAGAATAACGGAAATAAATAATCTTAAAAAATGTAATACTTTTACCAAAATTACATAAATTTAAATCAATAAAATTAATTTGTATATAATTATTTTTTATAATACCGGAATATAAATTTAATATGTTATTAATTTTTTTATTAAATAAATAAAAAGAATTATAAATTTATAGTATTTAGTTTAGAAAGTTAATTTAATTATAAGATTACCGCAAGTAATTTATTAATTAAAAAAAGGTTTAAATAATTATAATATTAAAAATTAATATATAATGTTTTTTCGATTAAATTTTCCATATTATCAATATAAAATATAATATTTTTGTTCATTTTAATTAAATAAAAAAATATAATTTATTATTAAATTATAAAAAATATATTATTTAACTTAATAACTTTTTAACTTTAATTAAGTCTTTACCAGCAATTAAATTTTTAATTCGATATTTATTAAACGAATATATTAACTTTAAAACTTTTTTTCAAAAAATATATTAATTATTATAATGACGTTATAAAAAAGGCCGATAAATAATATTCAATTTTTTAACGTTTATAAAAATAATTTAAAAATAATTCTATTTTAATATCTGTATTTATTATTTTATTAAATATATTAAATCAAAAAATATACCGGATATATATAATATTAAACCGATTATTTTCGTCATAAAACCCGTTAAAAATAACGTAATTATTACTTTATTAACGAATAAATAAAAACCCGATTTTCGTACGCAATAATAAAATAGATTTTTGTTACTTTGAAAAATTATTTGTTTTAGAAATCAAAAATCGAACGTTATAATATTAATTATTTTATAAAAATAAAAGATATATATCTGTTAAAAATCTCTTTTTTCGAAAATAAAATTCCGGAATACGTAAGATAAATCCGGAAACTTTTATTAAAACTTTTCGTTTATTTAAAAGATTTTTTTTTCGAAAAAAAAAATGTTAATATTTTTCCAGATTTTTAACCCGGTTATAACGTAATTTTAAAACTTAACCGGGTAATACCCGCTTTTAAACCTTTAATTTACGAGACGTTTATTTAATATTTTCCGTTAAAAAAATAATAAATACCTTATTAAAAATAAATTTTATCAAATTATATAGATAAAGAAATACCGCGTTAATCTTATTTACTTTAAAACTAGATTTATCGGAATGCCGGTTGTATATTAATTACCGTTAAAGAATTAATATATAGATATTATTTTATTTTAATTTCTTTATTTAATAATATTATATTTAATTATTAAAACGTTAAACGTTTTATTAAAATTAATATTATTTAAACGTTTTATTAATTTCGTATTGTTATTAAATCAAAATATTTAATAATATTTAAAATCTGTTAAAACACGTTTTAATAAAAATATTTTTATTTAAATTTAAAATAAATTTTATATAATAATAATCGTTTATTAATATTTAATTATATAATGAATTGGAACAGGGCTCATCAAAGTTGCTGTACGCAGAACATCTTGATCGGTGCTTGGAAGGAGAAATGTCGGACGTTGCTACCGGACTATGGAATGCCTTGGTCTAAAAGACTAGATACAAAGGTTGTCAGGTCAGCAATATATAGACGTCGCCGACCTACTGGCCATAGCCGAGTTGATTGCCGAAATGCCCAGCCGCGAAGCCAATGGAAACAGCTAGAAGCTGTAGCTGACGTAGCCTGCAGTAGTATGCAGCCACGGCTGCGGCAGCAGCTGCACCCATTCCTGCTCCCCACTCCACTTCAATAAACTTTTCAATTATTACGTAAACGTTTACGTTAATAATATATTAATTTATTGCGGTTTTAAGATTGGTTTTAAAAATATTACAAGAAAAATATTTATTAATTATAATAAATAAAATTTATAAAAGTTTAAAAAAAAATGCGAATATAATTTCGTTTTTAATTTACCGCCGAATTAAAAAATAGTAAATTTATTTTACACCGATTAATTACGTAAAATTAACAATAACCCGTTATTTTTAAAAATTTAAATATTATTATTATTTAAAAAATTATTAAAAATTTAAAGTATAAAATAAAATAAATCGAATAATTAAAATTTAACGGTCGTTATAAAAAGTTATAATATCAGGTTAAATAAAGAAATTACGGTTCCGATCAAATATAATATTTTATAATTAATTTTAAAAACGTTCCGATTGTAATAAAGCGGTTTTATACGGAATATTTTAAAATATCTGGATTAGCGGTCCGCTTATAAAAATAAATATACGTAAAGGTTGCTGACGAAATTAATAAAAACTATTCCGATAATAATAAAATTGCGAAAATAAAAATTAAACTAATAAGAAAAAAACGGCATTTATAATTAATAAAAATTTGCATATTTTTTTAAATTATATATAAGTTTTTAAAAGGAGGTAATATAACGGTAATTACCAGGATTAAACCGTAAAGCTGGCAACCGTTATATAGAGCTAACAGCTGCCATATAAACTAGCCACTTACTATATAAAAAATGGGAATATTTATAAATTTTTACGCATTTTGCAACTTTGCCTTTTTTTCCTTTTTTTTCTTCAGCTTAAAATCTTCGTTTATAGCGCTAATAAACCAGCTACCAAGCTGTAGTATTGCTGGTCGTAATATATATTACGTAAACTTAAAATTTCTTTAAATTAATTAAATTATCAGTAGAAAAAACGTAATTAATTACTTTAAAAATATTTATTCCGTTATATTTCAAGACGTAATATTTCGTTTCGAAAAAATATTAAATAAATTAATTTGTTTTCATATAATATTTTACTTTTAAATTTATATTAAATTTTATTAATATGAAAATTATAAGAGTTATATTCGAATAAATACTAATTACGGTATATAATATTAACCCGAGATTTTTAATATATTTTGATAAAATAATTAAATATAATTTTCTATAAAAATATTAATTTTATCGAAATTTAATTTTTTTAAATTAATTTAATTAATTTAATGAAATTTATTAATATATAGTAATTATAATAATTATATTTAACGTTTTAATTAATTTTGGCTATTTTTAGGTTTTAAAAATTATTAAAAAAATTTTAATGAATTAATATTTTATTTTAAATTAATCAACTATTATATTAATATTTCTTTTTACATTTATATTTATAAATAATAACGATATTATCTATATAAAGAAATAAAAAAATATTATTTTACGTAAAATAATACGGCTTATAAAAAATAAAATTAAAGCTTGATTAAATAAACGTTTTTAATAATTTTCCTATCAAAATAAAAAAAAATTTAATTCGTATAAAGTTTTAAATAAATATAAAATAATTTCCGGCTTTCGATATTTTAATAATATCTTTATTTAAATTTTCTTATTTAATTTTATATTAAAAAAATATTAATTATATCGTATTATATTAATTTTAAATTAAATTATATAATTATAATAATAAAAATTAAAAAAGAATAATAAAAATATAAATATAACGTCCTACACCACTAAGCGTAATACACCAATAAGCGCAACATTTTTGGTATTCTATAATAACAAATTTAAATAACTTAATAATAATATATCGTATTAATTTAAATTAATCGGATTTTTTTTCGCTAAACGTATTTATAACTTTTATATAAATACGCGTATTATGTCCAGGCTTACTGTAAACGTTACATTTCCGTTCCTTGGTTTTAACCTTTTTGCGATAATTCCTTTTAGCTATTGTTAACTGTATTTTTTATTACCTTTTTTTTAAGCTAAAAAAGTTTGTCCCTTTTATATAATAAATATTTCTTTTTTTTAAAAACGTTTATTTTTAATTTTGTAACGTTTATTTAAAATATAATTCGTTTCGTATAATTAGGTAACTTTTTTCCGTAAAAAAATTTTCTCGTATAAAAATAATAAGTTATTTTTAGTTAAAAGATTAACCGATTTAATTATTTTTATTAAGGAATTACTTTAATAGTTTTTAATCTTTTTTTACAAATAATATTTTTATTTCGTTATTTTTTTAATATTTTTAAAGGTTTTTGCGAGTAAGGAACGAATAAAACCGGTAAAGGTTAACAGGAAAACGGTCGGCGTAAGTATAACTAAAGGAACTTTTAATTCTGAAAAAACGTTATTAAGATCGAATGGAATAAAACCAGCTTTTACGAATCCAGATTTGATATTTTCGGCAGTTATAATAACTTAAAATACGTCGTAAAAGCCGGCGAGAAAATCTTTTTTGGTAATATGGGTATAATAATGTTGTATTAGGTTTTCGATATATAATAAATAAGCGCGTTTTAAAACAAAAAAATAAAATACGTTAAAAGGTTAAAACCGATACGAAAAATACGTAGGTATGTAAAATGTAATAATATCGTAGTTCGCGTAATATTTTTCGAATTTTATCGAATAATAACTTTCGTAACCGTTAAGGATAAAAAACCGTTTCGAACTTTTCGTACGCGGCCGAATATATTTATTAAAATATTAAATTTATTTTAGATTTAATTTATTTATTATCCAGCCATTATTATTTAATATAATTTTTTAATTAATTATTAATAATAGGTTATTACGGTATTAAAACCTTAAGTAATTTTTTTTGTTATAATAATAAATAACGGTATAACCTAATTTTAAAAATTAATAATTTAAATAATTATTACTTATTTTTTATTCCTTTATTACGTTTATTTAAGTTTTCCACGTTTTTCGGTATTAATAATTACCATATCCGTTACCATAAAAAGCCTTATTAAAAATTTAATTTCGTTAAAATTATAAATATCTTCTTTTACGATACCGTATTTTATAATAATAACCCAAATAAATTCGAATTATTTGCGAAATGTTTTTAGATTTTTAAATAAGATCCGTTAATAATCGATTTTTTAATTTAAACGTATTTAAAGTTTTTTTTGCCGTTTAACAAATTTCGACGCTTAATTAACTTTAATGCGTTTTATAACGTATTAGGTAAATAATAAATTCGCTATATTTTTAACATGTTAAAGCCGGATAAGAAATGTTTACGTATTTAGGTTAAAAATTCGGTCGATAATCGATTTTTTTTCGGTCGGCGTTAATTTTTGCAAAAAAAAGGTAATATCGGTTCGGGCGCGTTTACCGGTAAAACGGTATGCTAAGGTAAAAAATAAGATTTTATAAATAAAATCAAATTTTTTGTAATTATGTTTCGGGTTTCGTTTTTTAACCTGAATGGTTAGATTTATTTTCGCTTTTTTTGTAAGGCGTTCTATAATGTTGGCGTTAAAAAATAAACGATTGAAGATAGGTAATTGGGATAGCCAAAAAAGTGTTGCGCTTATTGGTGTGTTGCGCTTATTGGTGTGGCACGTTATATATTTTTATATTCTTTATAAATTTATTAATTATTTCGTATTATTACGTGTACTTTATATTTTAAAATTTTATTATATTCATTAAATTTATAAACGTTTATTTTTATATATTTCAATAATTATTTCTTCTTAGTCTTTTTACGGTTATATTTTATTTATAAACTTATTTATTTATAATTATGTAAAAAAAAAAAAAAAAAAAAAAAAAAAAAAAAATT
>QJOA01000752.1:13235-29609 GCA_004155915.1 Monosporascus sp. CRB-9-2 | reverse complement strand
AAAAAAAACCTAAAACGGTTATTTATTATTATTAAAGTATATAATCAAATTATAAAAAAGATTCACTGCGATCTTACTTAGTAAAAACGGAAAGAAAATTATATTAAATTTAATATATTAAAAGATTTAATAATAAATTAAAAGAAATATATAATTTAAAAGTATACCTATATTCTTTCGTGTTATAACGTAAAAACATTTATTAAATCTAAAAATACAAATCTTAAACTTTATATTATTTTAAAAAAAATTATATTTATTAAAAAGTAAAAGATTTAAATTATAATAATTATAATAAATTAAAATACGTTTTATTAAACTTTTCTATAAAGCTATTATAAATTTTAAATACTAAATATAGAACTAGGATAATATAAGGTAATATAATTAATAAACAAAAGAATTTTTTTAAAAAAATATATATATATTGTTTAAGAAATTTAAATCGTTAGTTAAAATTTTTAAAACGCAATAAAAACATAATTTATTTCTATATTAAATATCAATTATTAAGCAATATATTTTAATGCAACTTTTGTACTATAATAAAATTTTCTCCAATTTAAAATAATAAAATAATAAAAGTATTTATTTTTATTAAAACATGATTTAAATTACAATAAAACGTCCTTTTTATATTTAACTTATATATAAATCAAACCTTTTAATATTATAATTTTATATCAAAAGTGAAATTTAATATATAAGGAATAAATACTATTTTTATTCTTTATTTAAAATTTCGAAGTTTTTTAAGTTTTATATATATTATTATGTCTTAATAACTGCATATTATATATTACGAATAATTTTTATTACGTAATATATGGCGGAGTTTTATATAACACAAACTTTATTATTATACGTATTTTTGTTAATTTGTTATTAGGTTTTATATATCGCGTGTTTTGGTGGAAATCGTTATTCATTGCTAGGGTAATTCATTATGTGGGGTCCGAGGTTAAGGAGGGCTTGATCTTGACATGACAAACAATGATATCTGTGATTGGAAGGATAATTATCGCCCCGGCGGCGTCTTGGCCCGCCAATGATTAAGTCAGCCGTGCATGGAAAATGCGGGGTTAGATGTGGCATGAGCGACAGAAAACTAGTATAAGCTCCATCCATCGAGTTCAGAAGTGCATCATGAATCTCCAATATTATGTCGGCAGAATGTAAGTACTGGGATTTTCTAGGGTAACTAAGATCATACGATAGGTATCTTCACTCTTCGACTGATCAACATACACTAAGGGTTCCCTACTGCACCATTCTGACGTATCCACCAAGATGGCATCAATCACACTTCCCGCAGGCCTACCAGAAACGGTCAAGACGATCCTGCAGCCCGACATCCGAACAACCAAGCTCATCTTGACCGAGACTCCGTTCCCTCGGCCCCTCGACCCGGATGACGTCCTCGTCCGCGTGCATGCCACCGCTCCCTGCAATGGCGAGCTGATGTGGGCCCAAATGGAGCCTGAGCTGATCCCCGATAACAAACTGCCCGTGCCATGCCAGGACCTGGCCGGCACTGTCGTTTCCGCGCAGCTGGATTCGGGATTCGCCGTCGGCGACGATGTCTTCTGCCGGATTGACGCGACGCGACCGGGCGCTGGGCGCGAGTACACGATCGCTAAGAAACGCGAGCTTGCTCGCAAGCCCAAGTCGCTCAGCTGGGTCGACGCGGCCGCGACGCCTCTGTCGTCGCTGACGGCGTGGCAGGCGCTGTTTGTACATGGAACGCTTGATGCCGCGGGCATCCACGGTGACGCCGCGGCGCGCGAGCAAAATGGCAAGCAGCGCGTGCTTATCACCGGCGCGGGGGGGAGTGTCGGAGGCTGGGCGGTGCAGCTTGCTGCGCTGGCGGGCGCCGGGGTTGTGGTCGCCGTCTGCGGCCCGGATAAGGAGGCGACGGTGAAGCAGCTTGGCGCGACGGAGACCCTGAACTACCGAGAGACGAGCGTCCGCGAGTGGGCGACCGCGGACGCCGGTCGGCAGGTGGATCTAGTGGTAGACTGCATCGGCGGCGAGACGCTGGCTGGGTGCTGGATCGCGGTGAAGGAGGGCGGAGCTATGATCAGCGTCAACACTCCGCCAGACATGGTGAAGCCAGCGGGATTAAACAAGAACCTGGCCGAGAGCTTGTTTTTTATTGTGGATCCGTATGGTAAAAATCTGAAGGAGATCGCGACGCTGATCGAGGCGGGTAAGGTCAAGGCGCTAGTTGACAGCGTGTGGGGGATGAACGACTTTCAGAAAGCCTTTGAGAGGCTCCAGGAGGGCCACGCCAAGGGCAAGATCATCATCAAGATCAGTCCGGAGGCTTGAAGCAGCTTCCAGGCTGGCGCGCCCAGTAATGCTACGCCATGAAGGCTTCCCATCGTCCTTAACCGACCAGAAGACCCGAAGTTCCTCAGGGGTAAAGGGAAAATGCGGGTATACAAATTAGGACGAGATAATATGTTACGATAGAGGCTTCAAGTCAGGTATAACCAGTCTATTCCTATGGGGTAAGGTCAGGACATAACAGACTTTTGTCCCTTTCCATAGATAGATAAGGGCCGAAGGCTTTTATAAGGTATAAAAGCTATAAAGGACGAAAGCGAGCTAAGTAAAAGTACTAACTATAAGATAATAAGCCCGTGTATAATAATTTTTTTTTCTTTTTTTTTGTAATGCCGGCGCAGTGTTATATATATATATATAATAAATAAGGGTAATATGTCGGCAAATGCATGGCAATTCTTCAAACTAAGGGAAACTAGGATGCTGTTAGATATCAGGGGTCCTAAGATAAATAGGACGCCACGGAGAATTTACCTTTGCTAGCTCAGGCCTCGCTGGCTCTTTTTCAAAGTTACTTAAGTACCGCTCCATAACGCTAACAATTAACCAATCAAATCCCAAATCCCCGTAACGAACCAGTAAGGCCTAAATATTAAATTCAGAAAAACGGCTTTAATTAGCATTTATGCTTTTTAAAAAAAAAGAAAATCCGTAATAACTTAATAACGAAACGTTCTTTATAATTATATTTATATTTATACGGTTTTTATTATTATAGCTTATTATTAATACCATTTTGGTCCTAATTAAAACTTATTTATAACTTTTAAATCCTAACGTATATAATAATTATAACCCGACTTTATCGCGTTTTTATTACCGCTTTCCGAATATAACAAATCCGAATTTTCTTAATTTTATTTCGTTACGCCCTTAAAACAAAATCTACGTACGCGTATATTAAAATTTGGTATTAACATAAATTAAGTAATATAACGTTTAAAAACTTTATTCGCGGTTAGGTTTTTTACGAAAAAAAAAGGCAAAATTAATAATTTAATTTATCAAATTAATTATTTAATTAACGTATTAAATAAAAAACGAATACGTAACCGGTTTTAAAAATACGAAAATTAAAAAAAGTTTATAATTTTTATTAATTAAAACCCCGTTATACGTAAATATTACGATATATTATATAATAAGCTTATTACTTTCGCAAAAGAGCTTAAATTTCGCTATTTATCGAAAAATTTATTTTTCGATATTAACGTAATTTATATTATTTTAAACGAAAATTAACGATTTATAAAAATGTTAACTTTTAATTAATTTAAACTTTTAAATTAAATAATTATATATTTAAAAAAAAAGTTTCCGTTATATAAAATAAAATCGAAAACGAAATAACGCCATAATAATAATAATTTAGACGTTTTTACGTATTCGTTTTTTATAGTTTTAATTATTATAATTAAAATAATTCTTAAAATTAACGGTAATTATTTAATTCGTTTATTAAATAAGTTTTTATTGTTTTCGGGTATATTACGGAATAAAATTAATATATTAAAAACATTAGGTATTTATAATAATTATTATAAGTTAAATAAAAATATAAACCGGTCGTTAAATAATATTAAAATAAATTTATTAAATTTTCCGTAATAATATATTTTTAATTAAAATAAACCGCGTTTTACGGCTAAATATAATAAAACGATATTATATTTTAATATAATAATTTTAATATTTAAAACCATATTTATAATATAACGTTTTATTATAATACCGTTATACGGAATATTATTACCGCTTTTATCCGTTATTATAATTATATCTTTATAAAAAAATTAAAATAATTTATATTCCGTCTTAATTAATATTATAAAAAAAATAATTTTATAAAACGTTATAATAATATTTAATACCGTTTAATATTTTTTATTAATTCGTAATTAATATTATCCGGACTTTATTTTTTAATTTTTTTAATATATTTTATAAACGTAATAAATAAAAATTTTCCGACTTTTTTTAATTAAAACGTATACCGTATAATTAACGAGAACGATAATATTATTAATAATATTTATAACGTTTATCGAAAATTTTTTTAAGTAATATATAAATTTAAAGAAAATAATTTTATTATTTTTCGAACCGTTTTTATTTTATTTATAAAAATTAAAAAATAATTAATTATATCCGGAAAATATAAATTAATTAAATTAAAACAACCGATTTATATAATAAAAACGGTAGCTTTTTTTTATTTCCGCTTTATTTTATATATAAATAAACTTTTTATTTATACTTATACGTATTTATTAACTTAATAATATAAACGGAATATATATAACGTAAATAACTTTAAAAACGGATTGTTAATTTTTAAATAAAATAACGTAATTATATTAAAAATTACCAAAATTTTATTTATTTAAACCTTTTATTTTTTATATACATAATATTTATATATTTACGTTATTTTTACAAAAATTATACGTTAAATACGAATTATTTATAAAAAAAACGTTTAATATATATAAAGTTACCAAAAATATTTCGATCGAAAATTTCTTTTTAAAGGTATAACTTACCGAATTTATAAAATATATATACTTCCGGTTAACTATTGCCGAATTCGAAATTATCGCGCGTAATATAATTTTTAAATATTTTAATTACGTTAAATAAATAAATAAAATATTATAGGATTTTAATTAAAATACGTTAACGGATAAAAATTTATTTAACGAAAACTTTTTATTATTATTTATTAATAATACGTTACTTAATAATATAAATAATTTAATAAATAATTCGTAAATATTTTATTCTTTAATTCGAAAATATAACTTATTTATATTATTTTTAAACGATATAATTTTAATTAAAGCGTACGAAATAAAGTTTTTTTATTATGTAATTATAAAAATAAAAATATTTTTAATGTAATTAATATTTTATAAAACGATAATTTTTTTAACCTAAATATAAATAATAACTAACCGTTAAACAATTTTGTTTTTACCGATAAAAAATTTCGAAATTATTACCGTTTTTTTTAAAAAATTTAAGTTTATTTATATTTTTTATATATTATACGATACAACGATATTAATTATATTAAACGATTAATATTAATATTATTAAATTTTTTTTATAAAACCGGTTAATATAAATACGGCAAAAAATGCTTTATTTCGATTAAATATTATACTTTATAATATTAAATTAAATACTTATTAACTTAATTTTAACGTTAAATTTAATTTTTATAAAATTTAAAACGAAAATATAAAAAATATTTAATAGAAAAAACAAATATTATAATTTATAATTTATTAATAAATTCCGCCGTTCGAAAAATAATATATATAACGTTAATATTATTTTTTTCCGGGTTTCGTTTTTAATCGGATACCGTAATTTTTTATAACGTAAATTTTATGCCCGTTATATTTTTTTATAAAATAAGCTTTACGTTATTCGAAATTTTCGTATCGAAATTATTAAACGCGTTTATTTTTTGCTTCGTAATTTTTAATTTATAAAAAAATATTTATTTCGGATTAAAAAAAATAATTAAAAATTTAAAAATATTTTAATCGTAAACCGTAAAACCATAAAAACTTAACTTATTAACTTTAATAATACCGTACCTATTAATAATAACGAAAATGGGCTTAATTAATTAAATATAATAAAGAACGAAAAATAATTTATAAATATCTTTAACGTAATTATTTAAAAAACCTTTAATAATAAATTTTTTAAAAATAATTTAATTTTAAATAATTATGGTATATTATATACGGAAAAAAAGTTATAATCCTATAATATAAATTATAAATAATTCGGTAAATAATTTTAATTAAAATTATCCGTTATCGTTTATATCGTTATCGGATAAATAAAATAAGGATTCGTCGGACGAAAACAAACCGTTAATATAATTTTTTACTTTCTTATTATTTTTACGTTTTATTATAACCGATATAAAATTTTACCATATTTTAAATATTAATAATCCTCCGAATTTATTATAATCCTAATTAACGGTATTTAATTCGTATATTTATTTTATAATTATATCGTATAAATTTTTCGTATTATAATAAATTAATATACGAATAATATTATATTATTTATAATTAAATATATTATAAAATTTCGTATTAATTTATATATCTTATTTATAATTCACTTATTAATTAATATTTTTACGTATTTTTTAAAACTTTTTCGTCCGGTTTTACGTTTCCTTACGTATTATTATAACTTATACATTAATAACGTTTTCCATATTATAAGAGCCTAAAATTATTTTCGTCTTAAACGTAATATCCGGGTTTAAATCTTTTTGGAAGTTTTTATTCGAACCGTATAATAACGCTTTATATTTTAAAACCGCGTATAAACATTTTTTATTACGTTTTTATACGTAATTTATATATTTATTATTTACATAATTCCGTAAATTATAATATTTATAAAACGGCTATATAATATATATTTCTTCGCTAGCCGGCTCGGTTTATAAAATTATAAACTTTTTTTCGTATCGTTTATAAAATATTCGATTTATATATCTTTTTCGTTAAATTACGAAAGCTATAATTAATTAAAGATTTATAATTAATTTAATAATTTAATAACTTATAAAACCGGCATAATTCGTTATAACGTATATATTATTTTTTCGGACGTTACTAATTAAAATAATCCGAGCGGCATTATTAATATTTAGCGTTTATATAAATACTGTATTTTTCGACGATTGGAAATCCTATTTATAATATAAGCCTTTCGCAATACCACCGAACTCGAATATCGTTATTAATCGTAAAATTTTCTTAATTAATATAAATTAAACTTGGTGCCAAAACGTAAAGTATTTATAACTTTCCAATTTTTCTTTATATTAATATAGCTTTATGGTATATAGCTGGTATTAGGAATCGGCTACGTATAATATGTATTTTTATAAGGAACGTTTTATATTTAGGAATAATCGAATGCTATTTAATTAATATAAAGTTGCTTTAATTAAAACGAGGCCGTAAATTATGCTATATTACGGATTATTCCGGTAACGGTTTTAGTTATTTCTTAGATTAAAATCTTGTTACCCGTTTTTAAAATTATTTATTAATGGCAAACTATTTATTAAGAGCAAGCTATTTATTAGGGCTAGGTTATTTATTAAAGATAAGTTGTTTATTAGGGCTAGGTAGTTTATTAGGGATAAGTTATTTATTAAAGCCAGACTATTTATTGGGAATAGGCTGTTTATCGGGGCCAGGTTGTTTATTAGGGCTAGGTTATTTATCGGAGCCAGGTTATTTATCGGGGCCAAGTTGCTTATCGGGGATATTATCAACAAATTTAACCTACTTAGTTGGGACTTTAAAATTCTTCGGGTTTATTTGGGATATATTATAAACAGGATTTAAAAAGGCCCCTTTTAAGTAATCGTTAAGGTCGTTTATATTTTGCAATATTATAAAGTATATAGAGGTATATATTATAATAAGGATTTTAAATGTTAAATAAAAAATAACGGGTTAATAATTATTATATTATATATAGGTTAATTTAATCTATTATGTTTAATAGGATATTTAAAAGTATATAAAGTAATAATTAATTCTTACTTAGATAAGTAATATTAATTATTTATTAAGTAACTATAATAAATTTATTCGATATGCATTTAATTAAGAAAATTTTATAAATTATATTAAAAAATTTATAACCAAAAAAAAATTCTCTTGCAATTTGTATACGGTTACTAATTTTTTCCTTATAAGTTGTCGTTTTATTATAAAAAAAAATAACGTTAGCTTAGGTTAATATCTAACTACCTATATAACCTTAATAATTTACATACCTATAATTACATAATCCTAAATCCTAATCCTAATTATATTAATTATTTTCGGATTTCTTCATAACCTATTCGTAATCCGTAAACTTTATTAATATATTATAAATTTTTATATATCTTATATTATTATTAATATATATCCAGAAACTATTTAACATACGAACCTTACTTTATTTTATACGTTTTACCTTTTTAACTCCTATTTTTCGTTTTAATTAACCAAAAATACCGTCGATAAGCTTATAATATCCCCAGTTTACCTATACATAAATATTTATTTTTTTGGTATCTAACATACGTAATTATTAAAATAATATTACTACCGTTTAATAAAATAAAGTACGGTAATTACGTCCGAAAGTTATATAATGATCTAGTAAAAAACTAAAACGTATATAAAGATATAAATGCCGCTAAATTATTATTCGATACGACTTATATTAATTACGGCGCTTAATTTTTTAAGTTAACTTTAATTATATATATCGTGATTCCAAATTTTATATTAACTAACAAATTATTTATAAATGCCGTTAAATAAGTTTTCGACAAGATTTTAGTATTAAACGGCCTTAATAAAATTAAATTTATTAAAATATGCTTAAAAACGTAATTTACTTATTATTATATAATTTTTAACGTATATTTTATTAACGATAATATCGAAATAATATTTATATAATTATTTAAAAACCTTAATTATATATATATAATTTACGAAACGTTAATAAAAAACGTTTTTATATATTTTAATAACTTTTAATTCCCGTTTTTATTAAACCTAAACGAAATTATAAGATAATATATAACTTTATTCGTCTTTTTTATTATACCAGAATATAATAATAAAGTTAACGAAATAAAAAATATAAATTATTAGATAATAAGTTTTTAAAACCGCGAAATAAATATTTTCCATATTATAAATTTAATCGATATTTATTTTTTAAAAGCCCATATAATTCAGGCCGTTTAATATTTTCGAACGTTTATAATTAATAATAACTTATATAATATAAATAATATTAAGGATATAATAATCTTATAGTTCCGATTAAAAGTACAAAATCGCGATATATTATATCATATATATTATATAAACGTTATTTTTATAATATTAAGCGAAAAAAAAGTTTGCAATTAAAGGTAATTAATTACTTAATAAATAATTATGTACAAAAATTAAATTTTTAAGTACCGTAATATATTTAGTGCTAATACCGAGAATTTTGGTAATTATTTAGATTATCCGATTTTCGTTATATAAATATAGGATTTTAAAGCAAAAGAATTCCGAAATTTATCCGGGGCCTTAATTACGCCGAAAAAAAAGCGTAATATTAAATAATAAAAACTTTATACCTTTATATATTCTTTACGTTAAAGAACTTAATTTTAAAAGCTGTAAGTTAAAATATTAATAAATCTTAAAACGGGATATTTACCGATAAATAATATTTTTAAATTTTCGGGGAAATTATCCGCCTATAACGATATAAAATTATTAAAAGCTTTAAAAAAATACGGTAAAGTAAATAATAAGGTCCGGAAAATATTAATTAAAATTTTAAATTAACCAGTTTAAATAAACCGTAATCGGAAAAATTCTCAATTAAAAGAATAAGATTATAAAACGTAAAAATTCCGGATTTATTATAAAACCGGGATTTTAAATATTTCGAATTAATATTTAAAAAAAAACGGACGCCGGAATAATTATATATATAACGAATTTTTTTTTAATATTAAGGATAAATTATCGACATTATTTATTTACCCGTATAATAAATCCTTTACGTTAATTAATTAACCCGAACTAAAATATTTTAAGGGTTAAAAAAAATAAAAATATTTTAAAAGTTAATATAACAAATTCGAAAAAAAAATTAAAAAATAAGATTTAAATTTTTTTAATTCGGTATCGTAAATAAAAAATTACAAGTTAAAAAAAAATTTGTTAATAATTATAATAAATTATAATTTATAACGTATAATATTAAAGTTCGTTAATCTTTTTAACTTATAAAATTTATTATATATTTATAATAATATATCATTAATTCGAATCGGAAAGAATTAATATTTATATAATATTTAACGAATTTAAAATTAATAAAATAATAAATATGGTCGTATTTTTTAGCCGTTTTACGTAATTAAGTTGTTTTAATATAAAAAGGATATCGTTTCGGACTTTAAGATAACGTTAATATTCTATAAGGATTTAAATAAGTTTAAAAAGTATATTTATAACGTCCCGTATTTTAACGAATTTAAATAAATTAAAAAAATATATTTATAACGTTCCGTATTTTAACGAATTTTGATAAATTAAAGGAATATATTTATAACGTTCCGTATTTTAACGAATTTAAATAAGCTGGAAAAATATATTTATAACGTTCCATATTTTAGCGAACTTAAAAATATACCGTTAAAAACCGGGAAAAGTTATAACGTTACGTTTCGACCTTTAATATGCCTTATTTATTAACGATTGCAACCTTATTTTAAAACCGAACGCGTTTTTTGTTATCCGCCTTAATTAAAACCGGCCGGGTTTCGTTTTTTAATTTTCGACCTAGTATTATGGTTATTATTATCGTTAAATAAATACCGTTTGCTTTTAATACGTAATTTTCCGATTTCGATAACGATTATTATTTTGGCTTTATTTTTTAATATATTATTCGTAACGTTAGGTTACGTATCGTTACTTTTTAGTAATGCCGGCGATTTCGGTAACGATATAAAAGTAAACGAATTAAACGAATATAAATACGACAACGAAAATAGCTTTAATAAATTAAAAATAGTAAGAAATTATAAATTTTAGGTTAACGTTATAAATAAGGGGAACGAAACGGGCTTTTGATTAAGATTATTTATTATATTACGGATTACGCGTACGGGTATAGGCGTTACGATAACCGGGATCGTAATTCCGAACCGTAAAGGTGTATAAACCGTATACCGGGTTAATATTTAAATTATTAAGATTATTGTTAAATTTTTAATTATTAATTTAAATTAAGTAATTATAATTAATAAGTTTTAATTAAAACGGAACGCGGTTTATAACGGTTATGCGATTTTTTCCGATATTTATCGAATTTATAATACGATTATAATTTATAATTTATATAAATCGGTTCGAAGTATAAAAATATAACGCCGTTATTTTAAATTAAACGAATTTTATTATTTATAGAAAGTTTTTTATATTTTTTGCAATATAAAAAATACGGTTTTTTCGTCAATTAAATATAACGCAAATAAAAAATAATTTTTTAAAACGTTTTAATATTATTATTTATTAAATCCGGAAACCGCCTTAATTAATTCGATTACGTTTTAAACTGAATAAAAACTTTTAATTTCGTTTAATTTATTCGGGAACGTATTAAGTAAAAATTATTTAAATTTAATAAAAATAAATATTTATTTTATTCCGTTACTGTTTAGCGGAAAAGATTATTTAGAAAATAATTTATTTGTTCGTTATTTATATTAAAATTTTATTATTTTTTAAATAATCCTTTTTAATAAACCGGTTTCTGGTTATTTATATATAAATATTTTCGGATTTAAAGGTTTAAGTATGTAAATAAAATTAAAAATGTATAAGTTATAATAAAATTTAGCCGAAATAAAGTTATTACGGTTTTTTTTAATATAATAACTTCGTTTTTTTTTAAATATATTAAGATTATTTTGTAAATATATTTGCCGTTAAATAACGTATATTATTAAGGTCTTATTTTCGTCCGGATACGTAACTTAAAATTATGTTATTTTAAAAGTTTATAGGTATTATTTTAACAAGCCGAAAGATAAGATTAAGATTTAATAATTATTTCGTCCTAATCGAAATTATTTGTAATAAATTACGTATCGTTTTTTTTATTATTCGAGTTAGTTACGTCGATTTTTATTGTAACCTTTATATTTTTAAGGGTGGTACGGTTTTTAACCCGTTGGGCCTAAATTCTTTTCGTTATTTTAACCTTTTTTGTAATAAACGGCTTAGTTTTATATTTATCGAACGTTTAATATAATGCAAATATTATAGTTTATTTATAGTTAGTTATATTTAGTTATTTATAACCGCGGATTATTTAATCGAATTGTTGCCATAAACTTTTTAACGAAAAGTTTTTCGGGATTTTCTATTATATTATTCGATTAATATCCGGAATATTTATATTTAATTTAAAAGTAACGGTAAATATTACGATATAAATAAAATTATTAAGTTATTTTAATTTATCATATACGCGAATTTGGTTTTCGTAAGGTATTTTAGCGTTATAAAATTTAATTATTTTTTTTATAGCTTTCGATAAATACCCCCGGTTTATTAAGGTTTTAATTAAGTGGTTACGGATATTTATAATTTTCGTTTTGTTATTAATATAAATAATAATTTTAATAATAATACGTAAATTATCGAATTAAATTTTAGGCTTAATATTTTATAATTTAAATACGTTTAATTCGAACGTTAAATTTTGGATATAGGAAAAATAATAATATTAATTTCGGGGCGGTTAATATTAAACCGCCGGATTTCCGCTTTATAGTTATATTTTAATAAATCGCCGGCTTTACGAAAACCGCCATATTTCGCGATTTCTTTTTATAACCTTATTAGTAATTGTAATATACGTAAATTAATATATATAAAGAAGAAAAATAAAACGTAGGTTACGGATATAAACAAATTTAATCCGGAAGTTTTTTTATTTCGATAATAAATATATTTTATTAATAACAATTAGGTTATATCGTTATTTGAAAATAAGATTATTTATAATAATTTAAAATTAATCGGTTAATACTTATTTAAAACCGAAAATAATATGGTTATGTTATTTAATAATTATACGTTCGAATATTTTCGAATTAAGTTTTTTCGTATCCGTAAATATTAAAATAAAAATATAATATAATATTATTAATATAAAAGTTTGTTATTTTTCGGTTAACATTATTAATAATACGATTTAGATAATAATTAAATCGGTTATTAAAAAAAAGGTTTAAATAATTAGGGATTTTTTAAAGCTTGTTTTAATAACGAAAAGGATATTAAGTTTTCCGAAAACTAGATTATATACCGTATCGATTTGTTTTTTTTATAGAATACGGTTTTGCTTATTAAGCATAATACTTAATATAAAACGAATAAACCGACGGCGTAAAGTTTTTATAAGGTTGTCGGTTATATATTTAACGTTGGCGTATAGGTTAATTATGTCTGTATCGGCCAGAGACCGGTAAAATTATCGGATAAAAACGAACGTTTCGTTTTGGAAAGTTAGGCCTTCGAAAAAATTGGAGTATTTACTTTAAACCATTTAATATATTAGCCGTATTTAGTTGATTAAAAAGAAAATATATTTCGGGAATTGTTATAGGCGATTTTAAGCCTTATATAATATTATTTTAATTCGTAAAGTTATGTTGTTATTATGCTGGCCTAAGGGAAGTTAAAGATTATGGCATTTATTAATTAAGATTTTAAGCCATTTTAATTTTGGACTTTTGTATAACGCCTTAATTAAAATTATTATTATATTAAAAGATAAAGATTTTAATTTTGCGTTAAATTTTGATAGTTATAATATTAAAAACGTCGTAATGAGTTATATTTAATAATAATAATTTTGTTAAGTTCGTATAGAACTTGTTAATTAAGCCTAATATTTTATATTAAACCATTAGGCCTTATTTTTAAGGTTTTATTATTTTTGTAAAGACTTTTCTTAATGAGGTTTAGTCGATACATTTGACCCTTGCAAGTACTTCTAGAGTCGAAGGCTCTAGCCACGGCTGCGCCGCAGGCGCAGCTCCAACCTCAAAAATAGGGCCTGATTTTAGTGAGGCAACGGAGAATACCTGTGGCTCAGGGTGGAGACTACACCAGCCACATCCACTGGTATAAGCCCTAACCAACGCGGTCAAAGAACTTTATAATTAAGAAAATAACCGATATACAGAATTAAAACTTACGCAGTATATAATAATAAAAAGTTTTTATTTAAAAATTAATGGCGTTTATAAACGATACGCGTATGTTATTTAAATTATATTTTATTTTAACCGATAATATTAATTTTAATTATTTTATTAATAATATATAATATTTTTAAAAATCAGATATGTTAGAAAACCAAGTTTTAAAAATAAGTCGATAATTTAAACGTTTAGAAATTTATTAATTTTAAAAAATACCGAAATATAATTTATTAAATATAAAAAATCTCAGATTTAAAACTTTTTTTTTAAAAAAAGACGGGCGTACGGTACCGAAATATTAGTTTAATAAATTAATTATTATGGAAAGATTTTAATAAAACAAATCAAATAAAGCCGTAAATTTAATAAATTTAAGTACCGATAAATAGAACATTTATTTTTAAATTTAAAGCAAATTTATATATAAAGAAAAAAAATATAGCGATATTCAAAATTTTTTTTTTTAAATTATATCGTTAATATTATTTATCATTAAAAAATTAATACAGAACCTTATTTATTACCGAAAAAGTATACGAAAACTATTTAGTTAATAATATTTACAATTAATATCGTTAAGTTATATAAAAATATAAAAAAATAAATATAAAAATAAAGAAAAATTATAATTAGAAGTTATAAATATAAAGCACACGAAATAATAAATTATCGGATTTAAGGTAAAAATTTATTAATAATACTAACCCCGATTTTAAGTAATTAAATTGCGAACTTTAAAATAATGCGTAAAAATAATATTACTGTGAGGAAACGGGTCGCAATTCGGAGTACCGTTGTTGGTCTGATTAATCTCTCTAGTTCTGTATGTTCTTATGTGTGGGAAAGGTATGGGAGAGCGAAGCTTTAGCTACGTATATACAAATAGGTGGGGCTGACGTGTCAGATATAGGGGACATCAGTTGTCTGTTGTATTGCTTGACTAGTTGCAGGTGCTCTAGAGCGCACACCGCACTTTAATGTAGTCTAGTCACGTGATGTACATGGTCCGTTCAGGGGGAGCCTTTCCGTATATGGGGTGCTAGCGCACCCCCTGCTAGCTAACATACCCCCTTAACGCCTTAACGTAATCACGGCGTTAACTTTCATACTTTATTACTTCCTAAAGCCGCAATTATCCATTCCACCTCTCTTCCGGCGATTAAGTTCTTTTAATTAACTAATTCCTTTTTTAAAATTACTTTTAAATTATTCTTCCGCCGATTAAAAGCTTCCGTAATATTTATTAATTTTAATTACTTTTTAAAACGCTTAAAAGGTTTACGTAATAAGGCCTTTATTAATCCATTAACTAGTATATCGTCCGTAAGCGTATAATTTACCTTAATTATATCCTTTTATACGGCTTTTCGAAATTAATAATTATATATATTTACGTACCGTAACTTTATTTATAAAAGGGCGACGTCGGCATTAATAAGCCGTATCGTTTATTAATTATCGCATTTTATATTTAAAGGTTTTATATTTAGGTTAATTCTTAATTTTTTAATTAATCGAAAGTTAAATAAGGCCTTTTTTGTAACCTGCATAAAAAATAATAATTCCGTTTCGGTTATAAAAATAATTACTATATTTTATTTATTCGCCCGCCATTTTATTATTCCTTTAAATAACTTTATAACGTAAACTTAAAAGTTTTTTCGATCGATCGTATTATCCGCAAAAAAAACGTTATTTTAAATATTTAACAAATCTTTATTTCCGAATTATAACGTTAACGTTTTAATACCGATTAAGTACAAAATAACTTAATTAACAGCTTTATAATACGCGTTACTAAAATTTAAGTTAAATCGGGCAAATTAAGATATCGTAAAGGTTATATTAGGTCACGTATTAACTGCTACGTATAAAATAAAACCAATCTTTTTTTAATATTTATTAACGGAATTTAAATAAGTTAAATTAAAATTCGGCAATAATTTAACGTTTATTATTAACGTATTTGGAAAATTATTTAAACTTTTTTTAAGGATTAAGTTAACCAATTTATTTATAAAATCGGATTAAAATAACCAGATTTTTTTTTTAACTTTATCTTTAATTATTTCAATGCTAAAGAATTATTATAAGTTTTTACCCTTTATAAGGTTATACCGTTCCCGTATTTATTAAATTAATTAATCGATAAAACCTTAATTTTTCTT
>QJOA01000752.1:0-13225 GCA_004155915.1 Monosporascus sp. CRB-9-2 | reverse complement strand
TTTAAAAAAAAAAAAAAAAGTACCTTTTAATAAATAAAACAATAAAGTTCGTAAAAAACGGAATTAAGTTCTAATTTTTTAAATATTCCAATAAAGTTTTTTTATTATAACAGGAATAACTTCCTTAATTTATATAATACCTTTTTAATTAAAAAAATCTTATTACGTTATACGTATTTTAAAAATATTTTTATAAATACTTAATAAAATAAATTCGCGTTAACGAAAACGTTTATAACGTTATATTACTTAAACTTTAGGTCGAATTTAACCGTAATAACGATTAAAATTCGAAACGATTTTTTAATTAAAATAAATACGTATATATTGTTATAAATATTTTTAAATTATTAATTACCCCGTATAACGAAACGTACCTTATATTTTTATAACTAATTATGCTTATTAAATTTGTAAATATATACCTATATGCATTTTAAAACTTATTTCCCTTTAGCGGAAAATTAATTAATCGCTTTCCAGAATTATATTTTTTTGTAATTTTATAAATAAACCTTTTCGGTTTTACGAAATAATTCCCTTAACGGGTATATATTTAGCTTTTTATGGCCTTGCGGCGATGGCGGCAGGTTACGCCTATATACCCGGCCTTACGACCTAAAAATTATACTGTATTTTTTCGTATCGAAGCCTTTCCGATTAAGGTAATACGTATTTCGGGTAATTATTTTCCTTAAATTTCCGCAATTTACCGGCCGGTTATTAAATAAATTTATAAAATAAGTTAATCGTTTAACGTTAAACGCGGTTTTCCAAACTTTGTAATCATTTTTAATAATATTTTTATAATACGGAATATACGGAAAGCTTACGTTTTCGACCCGTAAAATACTTTCGTTTTTTACCGTTATTTTGGGTTAAATAATATAATAAAAGCCTAAAGTTACCTTTCCAACTTCCGCCGGCGTAATAATCGTAATAATTATTAATATAAACGTTAATAAAAGTAACGGTTTAAAGGACGAAAATAGTTCGAATATAACGGTTATATAAGGGTAATTAATTTTATACGAACAGGTTTATTCTTTATTAACCTATACGTCTTTTTAAACGTTTATATTATTTTAAAACTATTCCTTTTATCTAACCGGAAGTTAAATTATTCCGTTTAAATCTTTATCTTCCTTTTAAATATGTATATCTAGGTAATTATGGGCCTAATTAAATAGTTTTATCTATCGGAATAACGTACGTAACTTATTTTCCGTAACGTAAAGGAAATCGTTTTTTAAATTTTTAATATTACCTAAAAAAGTAACCTTTTTATTAAATTATATATTTCGAATAATAATAATTTTGTTAATTAACGGGTTTTAAATCTCGTAAATATTTATAAATCGGTAACCGACAAAAAAACTAATTTACGTTTTAAAATTTAACTTTTATAATTTTTATTTTTTCTTTATGGCGGCAGTTATTATCGCGTAAATTATATAACCATATATTCGTAAATAAGCTTATTAAGGTTTTTGATTAAATATTATAACGCCGTTTTTATACGCCAGGTAAATATAATAAACCTTATATAAACTTTGCTAAAAAAAAGCGTATTTGGGGGTACGGTTATATAGGTACATTATTACTTTAAAGATATATACGATCAAAAACGAAAGTAATTTAACGCCATTTTACATTATAATCGTTTTTTCCTTAATTATACCTTTTAAACGTTTTATACTTCCGTTCTAAGCCTAGGTATATAATATTAAAGGCTTAAGTCTAATATTAAAAGGAGGCGATTAAAGCATATCTCGAAATTAATAATTTTTTACGATTTCGTTATCGTATTCGAACATTTATAAAAAAATTTTATCCTAGTTTTTTAAAACCCTTAAAAGGTATCGGAATATTATAATCAATATATCTTACTTTCGGTTTTTAAAGTGAGTGTTTTGAATAAAGCTTGAATGCTTATCGGTTATAAACATAACGTATTTATATCCTTTAAGGTTTTTTTCGAAATTTGTAAAGTCGATAATAATTCGTTATCCTAATCGGGACGTTTTTTTCCGTAATTCGCAACGTATTTATCTTTTAACTTTCGCTTTATTATATACTTAATATTCGACCGTTATAAAATCTTTCAAGCGGATTTTTTTTGTATAGGACTATAATTAAACGATCATTTCGGGCCTTAGGTATCCTAATTTTAAGTACCATATTATACCGTTACCGGTTCGTAATAATTTCGTTATATATAAATTAACGTTTTGTTTATAAGTAATCAAGGTTACATAAAAAATTATTACGTTAATATTTTCGATAACAAACTAATTAAATTTATTTATTAATGTAATAATTATTTAATTAAATTTATTTCGAATAAAATTATTATTTTTTCGGTTATTTTATTAGTACCCCTTTTTCCGGAGTTGCCGGAAAGATACCAAATTATATACAAAGTTCTCGTAATAAGCTACGTCGTATAAACGTAACGCTTTCGGGCCCGGAAGGTTTTAAAGCAGTATATCCATTTTTTTATATTCTTTAATCGGAACGAAGTTTTTCCTTACGTATATTCCGTTACCTTAAATCGTTATTTTATAATTTAGGAACTTATTAATTAAGTTAAAAATATATATCGTAAACCTTAAATCTAAAATAATCGAATTTTTTAAGGGGTAAAACGTAACGCTTATTATATTATGTTAATTAAAAATCAAAAAATACGTTAAAATTTATTTTATTCCTTTTAGAAATTAATTTATTTCTTAAATAATTAATTTATTTATAGTTTTTAATAAACGGTCGATCTTTTTCTTTAAGGATTAATCGGTAACGATACGCTTTTAAATTAATGCTACCATCGTTTGATTAAAGCGGAAATTTTTTGGGGTTTTTTTAAGGAATGTATAAAAGTATTAAGGTAATTTATAATAAATACTTAAGTAAGCCTTATAACATGTGCCTTATATATCCGACTTTTAACGTTTTCGCTTATTACTTTTTCGATTTGTTCGGGAACCTCCATAATTACTTTATTTTAACCCTTTCTTAAAGGGCCTACTATATAATTAATTATTAATATCCTTATTAACATCCTTAATTTTTTTTAATTAAGATTATCTTAATTCGAAAGGTTTACAAAAGCTTTTTGGAAAATTAAAAATGCCGCCTTAATATTTTTCGCTAATTATTATAGGTTTATTATATTTTAATAATTTAAAAGGTTAACCTTAATTTTTAAATAATTAATCGTTCCGTTTTTAATTTTGTCTTTTTTTAAAAACATATATAAATTCGACCAATTAAATAAAATCGGCGTTACTATTATATATAGCTAATTTATTTAGATAACTGGCATAATCGTTTCGGGGATACCGTAATGCTAACCTTAAACCATAATTTTTTGCCACTTTATTATCTATTTATTAAATTTCTTCGCGGCTTTCGGAACTTACTTTAATCGTTTTTTGTATTTACGTTTAATGTTTATAAATAATCGACTGTCGTAAACCTTTCCGGCTTGTTATAATTTGGCGTATTATTTTTTAAAATCGTTATTTAATTTTAAATAAATTTGTTTAATCGATAAAAAAACGTTATTTAAAATTTATATCGTAAGCTTGTTACAATTTTTTCGGAAAGTTTTATATTTTTAATTATAGTAAGAAAAAGTCGTAAAGTTTTGGTTATAAGTTTATTTATTTTCGGTTGTTATTTTAAGGATATTTATCGGATAACCCGTTCGATCGATTTTTTCGACTTGGATAATTCTTTCGGAAGATAAACTAACTGCCTGCATTAACTGGCGAACTCGTTTTTTCGGATAAAAAGATATATCGGGCGGCGTAAGTTTGATAGGCCATGGAAGGTTCTGATTAGGGTCGATATAATCCCATAAATTATATCCCTTAGTTTTGGCCTTAAATTCGTTTTTAAATTTATCCTAATCTTAAGGACCATTATAGATAACTGCGGACGTTATCGGTACGGTCGGCATTATGGCTATTGAAGTATATAAACAATTGCTATTAATGTACAGCTTATATCGTCTCAGCAACAGTTAATTAATGGATAATGATACGAATTAAGCAAATAAGATTCTTAATTGTCAGATATAGGGGACATCAGTTGTCTATTATATTGCTTGACTAGTTGCAGGTGCTCTAGAGCGCACACCGCACTTTAATGTAGTCTAGTCACGTGATGTACATGGTCCGTTCAGGGGGAGCCTTTCCGTATATGGGGTGCTAGCGCACCCCCTGCTAGCTGACATGACGCGCCCACCCCTCCGTTGCTCTAGTGACCCCCCACTAACAATTCCTTTAGCCACCACCATATCCTAACAATTACGAATAAAAAGTTTTTATATTTAAAAGTTGTAAGTCTCTATTAAACTAAGGTATCAACCTATTCTCACCGTAGAAACTATTAAATAATTATTGTGTTCGAAGATATTAGATATAATATCTATCGTACAAATTACATTGTATAATGATTTTCTGTATATTTGTTTCAGCTTAGAAAATAAGGCTTAAATCCATTCGACCTTGTATATTTTTAGTATTATTATATAATTTTTTAACTTTAAACGAATCTTTTTTAAAAATACCGTTTATATAAACGATATACTAGTATTTATTTTAAAATAGAAAAAGTTAATATTAAAGCTAAGAAATTAAATAAATTATTAATTATATAATTATACGATATATTTATTATAAAACATTCGTATATAATTTAATATTTTAATATTTATTCCGAATGAAAAAAGAATGAATAAAATAATAAATTTTGTAATAATTACGTCGAAAAAATATTATTATTTTTTATTATTTAACGGATAACTAAAACTAAGATCTAATCGAAAACGTTCTTATAAAAATTTTTAAAAACGTTATACGGAATACGCTGTAATAAATTTAATTTTTAAGCCGAAAAACTTTTGAATTTTAATTTGGCAAATATTTGGTATTTATAGTTAAAATATTCGAGTTTAAAAGTTTTACACTATTTTAAGGAAAATAGGAATTAAAAACCCTACGATTAAAATTATAACGTAAAGGGATATTTAAAAATAAAGAAGTAAAACAAACGAAAACTTTAAATTAAATTTTTAAAAATAAAATACAGATCTATAATTAATTTTTTTAACTTCGAAAGAATTCCCGAAAAATATAAAAAGATTATATTATTTCTTAATTATTATTCCGGATAACGTGCTATATAAGCGAACACAACCTATAAAAGAGCGCAATACTTTTTTAATCATTTTAATTATCTGTCTTTAATCGACTATTTCTTAACATTAATATTATAAAACGTTTTATAAAAAATTAAAAATAAGCTTAACTATTTAAACTAAAAAACGAAACTCGAAACTGAATTATAAAAAAATTAGTTTTATTTATAAAATTTTATTTCTTACTTTAGCATATCTTTTTGCCGATAAATACGCCCGAACCGATAATACTTTGAATTCGCGAAAATTAACGCCGACAAAAAGAATCGATTATTAACCAAATCCTTAATTTAAATACGTAAATGTTTTTTATCCGGTTTAAATGAATTAAAAATATAGTTAATATATTATTTATTTATTACGTTACAGAATATATCAAAATTAATTAAGCGTTAAATTTTATTAAATAATAAAAGAATGTTTTAATACGTTTAAATCGGCAAATTAATTATTAACGGATTTTATTTAAAAATCTAAAAATATCTTATAAATAATTCGAACTTATTCGGATTATAATTACGAAATATAGTATCACAAAAAAGGATATTTATGATTTTAATAAAATTAATTTTTTAATAAAGGTTTTTATAATAACGAATATAATAATTATTAATAACGCAAAATATAAAAAGTTTAAATAAACGTATTGGAAAATAAAAAATAAAAAAAATATCATTTAAATTATCAATATTTGTAAATAAATTATATTATTATTTAGTATTATAATAAAAAAGATTTGTCTAAATTTTTAATATTATAATAATTTATTATTAATAATAAATTAAAAATCATATTAAATAATAATAATTAAATAATAAATAAATTTGATATACTAATAAATATATTTAAATGTATACTAAAAATTCGAAAGGTTTTTTTATCCTCAACGGTTATAAAAGTTATTATTTAATAAAATTCGAAAAATATTACGTTAATTACAGTATTATTACGTTTAATATACTTACATTTTTTTCGTATTGGTTTTAATCTTTTAGTATATTTTACTTTTTTATTTTAAAATGCATTTATTCGTTATATATCGGATTTTAACAGGATATCATTATATTTATATTACCAAAAAAGGTTTTCTTACCGGTTTTAACACCCGTTGAAAAATACCATAATGTTCCATAATACAAAATTTAAATTCCTAAAAGATAACCTTATTTTATTCGATTTTAATAACGTTCTTTCCGAATTTAAAACTTTTCCAGTTATACTTACGCCAACCGTTTTTTCGTTAACCTTCGCCGGTTCTATTTTATCTTTCATAAAAACTTTTAAAAATATCCGTAAAAAAATTAAAATAAAAACGATACTTATAAAAAAATTTAAAAATTATTAAGACAATTTGCTAACAAAAAACTTAAATCAATTAATTTTATAGTAAAAAATTATTTATTATTATTATATGCAAGGTCGAATAGGTTCAAGCCTTATTTTCCAGGCTGAGCCAAATACACAGAAAATTATTACATAATATAATTTGTACGATAAATATTATACCTAATATTTTCGAACACGATAATTAATTAATGGTTTTACGGTTAGGATAAATTAATATTTCGGTTTTATAAAACCTTACTTTAAAGCCGAATACGTGGTTGCCGATAAGTTTCGACCTTAATGAACCTTATGCCCGTTAGCTGAGTTTAATAGGGTTAATATAATTCAGAAAATATTAAGCTTTACGCGGTAAACCTTAAGAATAAACCTTAAAGGTAAACCTTAACGGTAAACCTTAATTACGCATAAAAGGCTGGTATCTTTCCGAGCCCTTGCCAGTCTCGATCGTTTTTATAGCACCTTTTCGAATTACCTAAAATATTATACCGCGTAATTTTGAATCCGTAATACCAATAATCCAGAACCGCAGGATTACGACGAAAACCGTTTTATTAACGGTATAAAAATATTACAAAATTACCGGACGAATTAAAATTATCGATATTATTATCGATTTAAAAAATCTTTTTTAATACGATCGACTTCGGTTTTTAATTTTTGGATACGATTTAATTTACGAAAATAACGGTGATTAATTTGTGCAAAAGTGTATACCGAAAAATATAATAACTATGGAAGTATTATTAACGAAATTAAAAAGTAATGGCAAATTTAAGGATTTCGAAGTTTAAATTTTGAAACGATACAAGCTAAAAAATTACGAACGATGGTTTCCCCGGCTGTTCCGGATTGCGAAAACCGCCCAGAACCTCGATAAGAATCAACGTAAATAGGAGCGAGATAAGGCAGTCTGTAAGGGGAATAGGTTTAGTAAAGCTTCGGAATTGAGGTAGCATTTTATCATTTTATCCAATCTTATCTATACGGTCACGTCTCCTTTAGGGAGAATATTATTATTATATAAAACCTTTTTTTCGAAAAAAAGAATCTCTAATTATATAAAACGAACCATACTTTAAATAAATA
Source organism: Monosporascus sp. CRB-9-2 (assembly GCA_004155915.1). Lineage (NCBI taxonomy): Eukaryota > Fungi > Ascomycota > Sordariomycetes > Xylariales > Monosporascus > Monosporascus sp. CRB-9-2. Next base: position 5,586 of record QJOA01000752.1, on the reverse strand, counting down.
TTAAAAAACCTAAGATAAACGTTTTTATAAAAAAAAATCTATTATATAAAAAGGATAAACCTTTCTAGCCGAAAAAAAGAGGGTAATAAAAAATATAATTAATAATAGCTAAAAGTAATCGTTATAAAAAGGTTAAAATTAAAAAACAGAAATATAACGTTTGCGATAAGCCCGGATATAAATACGTATATTTATAAAGAAATTACAAATACGTTTAACGAAAAAAAATCCGATTAATTTTAAATAATACGATATATTATTATTATTTTATTTAAATTTATTATTACGAGGTGTCAAAAAGTGTTGCGCTCGCTTATATATTACGCTTGCTTATATAGTACGTTATATATTTAATTTTTGTCTTAGGAATCGAGAAGTCGAAATTTTCGTAGAAGGATTTTAATGTGTTTTAGAAGCAGTAGCGTATTAAAATTACGTATTGTTAAAACAATTTAAATTTTAAATTCTTTTCGGACTAAGAAATATATACGGTACGAATTTTATACGGTATAAATATAATTACAAAATAATATTATAAACTATTTAAAAAGTATAACATAAAAAAGAATTATAAAAGAAAAAGACAAAATTATTATTTTCTTTATAAAAAAGATTTATTAGAAAAACAATATACTAATATAACCGAACTTTAAAACCTTTTCCATTTTAATAACCATTATATAACGTCCCATACCACCTTATCGAATGCACCACTTTACCGGATAACTTTTAATATATTTTAATTACCTAACTTTAATTATCCTTTTTTTAATACCAACAATATAAAACGGCTTATAAAAAACGTACGAATAAACCTAGCTATTTAGGTTAAAAAACGAAATTTAAAATTTAATTATGCGGCATTTAATTTTATATATAAAGTACCTTAATTACCTTAAATAAACAATATTACGGTAAACCTTTCCGAACCGATATTATCTTAAATTTGCAAAAGTTAAAGCTAACCGAAAAAAAGTCGATTATTAACTAAATCCTTGACCTAAATATACGAATATTTTTTGGCCGGCTTTAATATATTAAAGATATAGCTAATATATTACTAATCTAACGCGTTACGAATTACGTTGGAATTAACTAAATATCGAAATTTATTAAACGGTAAAAAAAAATCTAAATATATTTAAATCGGAAAATTAATTATTAACGGGCCCTATCCGAAAATCTAAAGGTATTTCGTAAATAGTTCGAACTTATTCGGGTTATAATCGCGAAATACGGTATTATAAAAAAGGATATTTATAACTTTAACGAAACTAAATTTTTAATAAGGCTTTTTATAACAACCAATATAATAATTATTAATATTAGAAAACGTAAAAAACATATCTAAACGTAATAAAAAATAAAAAATAAGTTATAATTATTGAAGTTGTTAATTTTTAAAGTTAGGTTATGCCGTTATTTATTATTATAGCAAGGAAAAATTATTTTAAATTTTAATATTACGATAACTTATTAACAGCAATTAATTATAAAATCGTATTAAATAATACTAATTAGATAATAAATAAATTAAATTTAAAATATATTTAGCGTTTTAATAAATATATTCGGACGCGTACGAAAAGTTTAAAACGTTTTTTTATTTTCGACGGTTACGAAAGTTATTATTCGATAAAATTCGAAAAATATTGCGTTAATAATAGCATTATTACGCTTTATATGTCTACGTATTTTTCGTATCGTTTTTAACTTTTTAACGTATTTTATTTTTTTATTTTAAAACGCGTTTATTTGCGGTATATTAAAGATTTAATACGACGTTATTATATTTATATTACTAAGGAACATTTTTTCGCCGGCTTTTACGACGCGTTCCAAGCTGTTATAACGTCCGATAATATTAAATCTAAATTCGTAAAAGTTAATTTTATTTTATTCTATTTTAATACCGTTTTTTCCGAATTAAAGTTTCTTTAATTATATTGACGCCGACCGTTTTTCCGTTAATCTTCGCCGGTTTTATTTTACTTTTTGCGAAAGTTTTTAAAAATATCCGTAAAATAATAAAACAAAAATAATACTTATAAAAAAAAAAGTAAAAATTATTAGGCTAATTCGTTAATAAAAAGATTTAAATCGGTTAATTTTATAATAAAAGGTTATATATTATTATTATTATATAAAATCGGTTTTTTCCGAAAAGAAAATATTTAATTACGTAAAATAAATTATATATTAAATAAACGTTACAAAATTCAAAATAAACGTTTTTAAAAAGGAGGAATACTTATTATATAAAAAAAACAAGTTTTTTTAGACCAAAAAAAGGGGGTGGTAAAAGAATTCAGCTAACAATAGCTGGAAAAAGTTATCGTAAAAGGGTTAAAATTAAGGAACGAAAGTATAACGTTTACGGTAAGCCCGGGTATAATACGCGTACTTGTAATAAAGTTATAAATACGTCTAGCGAAAAAAAATCCATTTAATTTAAAATAATGCGATATATTATTATTAAGTTATTTAAATTTGTTGTTGCGGAATGTTAAAAACTATCCGGTGAGGTAGTGCATTCGGTAAGGTAGTGTAAAACCTTATTTTATATTTAGTTTATATTTAAAAATAACTTAATAATAAAAAGTCGGAAATTATAATAAATATATTTTAACGTTTATAAATATAAAATACACGTTATATTTAAAAATAATTCTTTTTTAAAAAGAACCGATTATAAAAACTAAACTTTAAAATACAAAGATAATATTTCGTTACATTGAAGTGGAGTAGGGAGTAGGAATGGGTGCAGCTGCTGCCGCAGCTGTGGCTGCATACTACTGCAGGATACGTTAGCTACAGCTTCTAGCTGTTTCCATCTGCTTCGCCGCTGGGCATCTCGGCAATCAACTCGGCTATGGCCAGTAGGTCGGCGACGTCTATATATTGCTGACCTGACAACCTTTGTATCTAGTCTTTCCAGACCAAGGCATTCCATAGCAGAGAAGCAACGTCCGACATTTCTCCTCCCAAGCACCGATCAAGATGTTCTGCGTACAACAACTTTGATGAGCCCTGTCCCAAATCAACATATAATTTAATAAATTTATAAAAACTTTAAAACTTTTAATAATAAGAAAATAAACCGAAAAATAATATAACTTGAAAAAATTAAATAAAATATAGCTGCGAAACATATTGTTATTATTACTTAAAAAATCTAAAAAGTTGAAATTTTGTTTTATAAAAGAATTCTTTTTAAAATGAAACGTAATTATTTATAGAATTATTTAAAAAAATATAGAAATTAAAATTAATAAAATTAAATTAAAGGTTATTAAATAGTAAATTGTATATAAATATACGTATATAAATTCAACAAATACGGTTAATTTTGAAAATATTAAACTTATCTTATAATATAAAATAATTAATAAATCAAATCCGTATTTAAAAATACGTAGACATTAATATTAATAAAAAAGGTTTTTAATATATGTATAATAATGATTATTTATTTCGATATAAAACATATTTAGTATAACATAATAAATGTTTTCGTTTATTTTAAAATATTATACGATATATTAATAAAATTAGTTTTAAAATATAAAAACGAAAATAAAATTATATTTATGAAAAGCATTATCCGGATTTCGAAAAATAACTTTATTATAATAAAAGATTTATATTATATTGAAAAAATTAAAATTGGGATTTATTTTTTCTACATTATATTATTTTATTAAAAATAAAGTTTTTGTTTCTTTTTATATTAATAATATTATATTAATTTCTCGCAAAAAAAGTTGTTATAAACGTTATTAAAATCAAGTTATAATATATTTATCATTTAATAAATAGAATTAATTATAATAGTTTTGAAAAATGAAAACTATTAAAAATTATAAAAAAAAGTAATTTAATTATTTAAATCGATTACATTTATAAATTCGTTAATTCTATTTTTAATAAAAGCGAGTTATTCTTTTAAACATTTATAAGATATCTTTAAATTTAATTAATAAGTATTATTAACAAGTCGGATTTATTATATATATAATAATTATTATATTACTCGATATTATATTCGTTATATTTAGTTTATTGCGCTTTAATTTAAATTTTAGCGATAAATATTAGACCATTATTAAATACATAATTAAATATTTTTTCGCCTCGAAAACGTATATTTTATAATTTAAAAATATAAAAACTTTTAATATTTAAAATAACATCTTTTTTATCTATAATAATATCGATCGACAAAGTTTATAATTATACGTTTCAAAATTATATAAGAAAATAATTAAATAACGCACTAATAAATAAGTTATAATAATTAATTTTATAATAAAAACGGAATTATTATTTCTTATTTAAGTTACGAAAGAAATTCTATATATTTTATAATTAAAAAAATATTTAGAATATTATTAAATAATATTAAAATAAATTTATAATATAATAATAAATAAATTATATATTTTATTAATACCGATATTATTTAATTATAAATAAAGTTTAAATACATTAATATATATAATTATTAACTTTAATAAACAATTATTTAAACTTAAATTAAAATAAAAAATATTTTATAAATAATATATTAATAAACAAATTCGTTAAAACTTAACTGGTAAAAAGATTTAAAAAGTTTAAATAACCAATTTTATTAATATTATCGGCAATTAGTGCTTTCAGGTACTAGCGGCTAGTGGGCTTTGTTCAGGCTAGGCAGCAGAATGCTGCCTAGGGACAGCCTATGTCCACTGATGATTCTTTGTCACTTAATCTTATATGTAAAGGCGATTGCCTACGGACTAGATTTATTCTTTTCTAGAATTTAAAGAACTAACTCAGAGCAATTATGCTAGATTCTTGCATTCGATCATTATAACTGCTGATATGGTAGCATCTTCTAGTTAATTAGCAACCGTAATATGTGATACGAAATAGTTAATTATTAACTAAAAGCTAAATTAATAAAAGAAAATAAGAAATCTAAAAAAAAGCTGTTTAGTTAACGATTTAGGAAAAAGTTAAATAGTAGTTAACGATAGTAAGCAAGCATATAAACGAAAACCTTTTTTTTTTCCTTACTTAAATTTTCTTTTAATTAAAAGGTTTTATAAAACGCAAAGTTTTTTAATAAGAAAAAATAAAAATATAAAGCATCTTTAATAAAAAACGTTTTATTGCTTTAATAGCTCTTAAGAATATTTATCCGGAAATAATAATCCGAAATCAATTTAAATAAGCTTTATATATCTTGAAGTATTAATATAAATAGTATTAAACGTAACGTTAAGGCGCGGGAAAAAAGATATTAATAAGTCGAAAATAATAATAAAAAGCTAAAGCTTTAAAGCAAGAAATATAACGATGCGATAAAGTAAATAAATAATATAATAATGCAGTTATTAAATACGTTTTAATCTAAAACGTAAAATTTAAAAGTTTACGTAATATAAGTGTCTAACCGAAGTCGCTATAAAGCGTTCCGCTTAAGGTTAAGTGGAATAGTTTTAAGGAAGTATTTATCGTATTAGAAAGCGATATAAAAGAGATTAACCCCTTAAAAAAAGGCAAAACGAAGCTTAGGAAGTGATTTATTAAAAGAATCTG
>QJOA01000751.1:0-29612 GCA_004155915.1 Monosporascus sp. CRB-9-2 | reverse complement strand
GTAGATGCGGTGTGGAGCGGCGTCGAAAAGGGGCCGACACGATTGGGGACGCAGCGCAGGACGCGACAAAATACACCTTTTTCCATGCAAATTATTGATAATCGAAATATTTCTGACGTCCACCACTTCAACCGTGGCACGCCCCAATGGTGTACCACGTCCACGGCATCCCATGAGAACTAAGGGCCTAGTAATCATGCACAACCCATTCCACGGGGGTTCTTAGTGGCGTGGATTGCGTTGCTTTCAACCCTGGCCGGGCTCATAACTATCGTGATGCAAGAATGGAACCGTTATAACGCTATATATCCCGGACTGCGATACATGCGGCCGAAATCATGCCATAGGTCGATGAGGCGACCTTGAGCGGCAGTCTTTGATGTTCGGAACGATGAAGCGATACTCTTGATCTGATAACTATCACAGTGAGTGATACTAGGCGGTATTTGAGATCCAATAGGGACTAAGTCACTACAGTGCAACCGTCAATGGCGATGTGGGCACGGGCAGAACTTGAGGAGCAGCCCTTGATCTCGGGAATTATTAGGGGGCTTTCTTGATATGGACGGATGCCACGAACAGCGACGCTATTATTTGCACGATAATTTGTAAAATGAAAATAATTCCCTACGGCGTCGAGGTAATACAAGAACAAAAGCGATCTCAGGAATATTTCCTATTGTTCGTTGATGATGGGTGAGGGCTTCCTTAATTAAATAAATATTATAAAGAGGAATATTACACGCCATTTTGAGATAGGGGTTGATTCGCTACCGTTTAATAGCGTTGCAGGCACCCGGCCGACGTCGAGGAGGAAGCGTTCGTAGATGTTGGGCGATCTTTGATCAAATGAATAACACGGTGAGGAGCATCATGCGTTTGCTTGACATAGGACTGATTCACACGATCCAAGGGCAGAGTAGGTACGGGTACGTGACCGAACCTCAGGGGCAATCCTCACGTTGAGCATGGTGATGGCCTCTATCACAACGGGGAATAGTGCACGCTTGCACAATAGTTACGAATAGATTGACTCACTATGTACGTCTCAACAGCAGCGTGGGTACGAGGCCGAACTCGAGGAACAAGCAGCTCCTGGTGTCGAGGAGGTTTTCCGATCAGATGCATGACAAAGTGAGAGGCGCCCTGATTCATTAGGTTCAAGGGCAGTGTGGGCACGGGGCCAACCTTGAGGGGCAGCCCCTGAGGTCAGGATGAAAATGAGGGCTTTCCTTCATCGGATGAATGTCACAATGGGAATTACACGTCAGTTTGGGGCTCTGTCGTTGACTCGTAGAATTGATAAGCTGATAAGATGACCACTCCAGACATGGCGCCAATGTGAGATGTCATGATTGATTCACCGCAAAACAGGACGCGGCGTTGGACAGACCAAAGCTCAGGGGGCAGCTCGAAGGTGACGAGAAGTTGTTTGTCTCATCGGATGAATTATCTGATTCACTCCATGTCCCAACATTCACCTCGGGTGTGGTGAATAGCTACCATTCAGCCTGCGCTGCGTTTATCTACTTATAGCTGGACTCTCACCCAGTTCTTAAGCCTCACTTTCGTCAAGCAGACAACAACCCTTTGCCTTCATTCTACTTCACTACAACTCTTCTTCACTAAAGCTCTTCTTCACTGCAGCTCTTCTTCATTACAGCTCTTCGATGCACTACGTTGCCTCTATTCTATTTCTACTCTAGTCATCGGCACCATTCCAGCATATCTCACTCTTAGGCCTGGTTGTAGTGTCTTCACACGCGATCAACTTACATTCGGTACGCACGACATCGACGCTCAGCAACAGATTTGATACTGCGGGCTTCACTGCCTCCATACTACTGGTATATGCCCTTATTAGTGATATCCCTCTCCAGCACGTCTCAAGCCTCAGCCTCAGTGCCTATAGACGTACGCTCGACTCAGATTCTCCAAGCACGACACCAGCGCTCAGCAGCAGTCCTGAATTTTGAGGTGTTAAGTCTCAATCCATGCGTATGTGCCCTGATCAGCGATAACCCCTTCTAGTCTATCCCACCTTAGGTTCTGAATTCCGTGTACTTACTCTTGGCCCGAGTTTACTAGGCACGAATCTGGTCGTCAGTAACAACCTGGACACCGGGAACTACGTCACCTCCGTTCGATTGATGTGTGCCCCGATTAGCGATATACATTTCTAGCATATCTCACGCCTACGCATCTCACGCCCGAACACCTCGCGCCTCGTGCCAAGACACCGCGCTTGCATATACCTCGTCCCCTATACATCTCACTCCTATACACCTCGACGCTGTAGGCCTCGGTGCTCTACATCTCACTCCTATACTCACGCTTCTATACACCTCGACGCGATACACCTGGCCCCTATACTCGCGTTTCTATACACCTTGACGCTATACGCCTCCACGCTATACATCCCATCCCTACACACCTCACCCCATGCACCTCACCCCTATACACCTCGGCCCTAGACACCGCGCGCCTATACACCCAGCCGTAGGCCTCGATTAGACCGCCGCTTGGGAATAGTTTCGACGACGAGGGACGACAAACAACCTAGTGCACTCATATTTTCCCTCGGTACGTTCACGTCGTCGTAAATCAAATCGACATCGACGACGAACCACAGAATATTTTCGACCGATTCCCAAATCGTTCGGGCAACGATAATAACATCGCCGCCCCTAGTTTGTTCGATGACTCGGGGTGTTCGTATTCGATATAATGCGCCTAATTAACGTTCGTAACGGCGAACTGGAGGAGGTCTTCCCGGAACGGGCGCCCCCTTACGCCATCCTTAGCCATGTATGGGACGGCCGTAACGAGGTAACTTTCCAGGAGTGGGCCCGTCGCGATACCGATGAGGCCGTTAGAGGCAAATCCGGTTACCGGAAGATCGCCGACGCGCGCCAACAGGCTATCAGCGATGGGCTGGAATGGCTTTGGTGCGATACCAACTGTATCGACAAGACGAGTTCCGCGGAGCTGAGCGAGGCTATCAACAGCATGTTCGCTTGGTATACGTAAGCCTTCTACCGTGTAGGAACGATCTGTACTCTGCAAACGACTAATATTAAGTTTAGGAACTCTCAAGTATGCTACGCCTATCTAGATGATGTCGACATTCGATCCACACGAGCTACTAGAAGCAGCGGCTCAACCGCCGGGGTTTCGAAGAATGCCGAAGAGAACTACCCTGCCCCAGTCGACACCCAGGATGTTCACCTTCTTCTCGCGAAAAGCCGCTGGTTCACTCGTGGCTGGACGCTCCAGGAGCTCCTAGCGCCCTCTCGTGAGGTTTTCTTCGCTAAAGACTGGACCGTCCTTGGCGACAGAAATCAGCTATCCATATCGATATCGGAAATCGCCAGAATACACATTGGCGCTTTGCGGGATCGGTCAACAATCTGGCAGTACTCCGTTGCTCAACGCATGTCTTGGGCAGCCGATCGCCAGACGACCCGACAGGAAGACGTGGCTTATTGCCTGCTCGGAATCTTCAATATCCAGATGCCTATGTTGTATGGGGAAGGCATTGACGCTTTCCAGAGGTTACAGCGAGCAATTATCAAGATTACGGATGACCAGACTATACTTGCCTGGGGCGTGGATGATGCGGCAGCTGCGCCTTGTACTGGGGCATTGGCTTCATCTCCAAAAGCGTTTGCTTCTTGTGGTTCAATTGTGAGAGATTACGACATCAAGCGTTCTCCCTATTCAATAACGAATCTGGGACTATCAATTAAGCTTCCCTTGATACGTACTCGGCACGAGGGCATTGTCTTAGTGGGACTGAATTGCTCGAGAGAACTTCGGGGCCTTGATGACCAGCTTCGTATTCTAGCTGGCGGGACGACTATCCGCCGCGACTTCCAAACATGGATATTTCTGCGGAATGTGCGGGATGACCTATACCAGAGGGTTCATCTGCCTATCTCGAAGGCTTTTCTTCAGCAGTCATATCCTTACAGCGTTCAATGGAAGAGTACTAGCTTGTATATCGAAATGCGGAAGTCCCCTGAGGGGCGCCTGCGTCCAATGCCGCCACTTCTGGCCCCTTCAATACACAATCCACAAGCCTCTTCCGGTTTGATGCTTACTCTCGGCTGGGGCACCATAGATCGACTTCGCCAGTTCGAGCAAGCCTATCTGCCGGAACAATTCTGTGCGCAGGTTTTGAAGCGCCGCGGCCCTAAACAGATTTCTCATGAGATCCTGTCAAGCCCCAACTTCAGCACAGTTCTCTCGGTGTCTTGGGATTCACATGAGCGAGCAAATGGTTGGATGCACTCAACATTTACCGATACGGACATGCAGTTTCCAACCCGGTTATCAAAGATGGATAGATGGAAGTGTCTATTTGACAACCATACACATAGTTCCATCACCGAGCTTTCGGATCCAGCTCGTCGTTTGAGAGATATTCATGAGGAACTGAGAAGCGAATTTGTGGATGCTTTCCATAGCGCAGACCGCTCATCCGCTGCACCATCAGTCAAATTCTCAAGCCAGCAGTTGCAAAACCTCCAGGGTCAATCTGAATTGCTGGTAGAACTTATCTTCCGGAAAACCCCAGAAGGGTTGGCGCCGTAATTCTTGAGCTAATTGCAGATGCTGAATCGGGTTCTGTATTGCGAGTTTGAGTCTCCTGCACTAGCATGGGTGTATATAGTGCTAGTACAGTAATACAATATGCCGAAACCCCAATAACTGGACCTTGTAAGCCACATCTCGTAGTGTTAATTAACCCGGCGTTCCTGCAAAGCCCTAGAACTACTACTAAACAAGTGATGACAACTCTCTGCTCTCCGCGCTTGGAGCCGTAGCAATTCTAAGGTAAAGCGAGCACTATTTCCAGCATCATGTAGTAGGGATTCCTCACGGCCATAACCGAGTACTTCTGCCAGCGTCTCTGCAAATGAAGGAGGCTTGGTTTGCTGGCTTTGAAACTGCCATATGGCTGCTGTGTCGAGAACCATAATATCATCGGGGACTTTCCAATATTCCTCAAGTAAGGTGAGAGTATGGCGTATATCGTGGCCTACGAGGCATTTTTTCGGTTGAGAGTCCGATAATAAGCTGACAGTACGAGTCAACCACAATTCTAAGTCTTGTTGAAAAATGGTTACTGTTTCGCCGAAGACAAAGTTTTCGACAACTCGGGACTTTGGGGAATGCCCAATTGTGCCGTCTCGATCTAGCCTGGCATGAAAAGAGTCCATCCGGTTTCCGTTACCAAAGAACCATCCTGATACTCCGACAGACGCGATTTTGAAGCGGTCGATGTCCTCCGTATTTATGTGGATAGCGATAAAAACAGTAGTCGAATCTTCAGATATATTCCACAGGTCCATCAGTTTTTTGTTTTCCTCTTCTGTGCTTTCAATATTCGGTGTTATTCTGGGGGGTTTGGTAGTCCATAAGCTAGCGATTGGTTTTGTGAAAAGACTTGGGATAGATCGGACAAGGCGCAGTAGAACGGCGTACGTCCAATTTAGGAAGCCAGTTCCTCGTCTTCCATTTTGAACGACTGAGTCTGCTTGATCTCGAGGTAATGGACACTCCGGTCTTTCGGACGCCATGTTTGTTTATGGTTCATCGTGGTCGAACTTTACCACCTTAAAGGGTAATGGTGTTAAACGATAAGTAAATGAGAAGTCGATGGCATCGAACATTCTTTGGTTATGAACAAAAGAGGAACTACTTCATATGGCAAGAAAGGAGAAGATTAGTTCCGGCTGCCTTCCCATGTCTTGGTAAGCGACACAATTTGACAGCTCTTTGACGACTCGGTCAGACACAGGCGGGCCACCGAATCTGTTTGCGAAACACAAAGAGAATAGAACAATCAATTATACTCGATGGTCGCCACAAATGGTTTGCTAGTCGACTTCCGTCGGCGAAGCACATACGGCGCTTAATATTAGCAAATCAGATCTGACAGGAGAGTCGAGGCTCGGTTCCGATGTCGTATAGCATCTACCTCTGAGACAACCCAAGGCATATTAGAAAGGAGGTAGTCGGCCTATGCCACATGCCAATATTCAATACATACTTTAGTTAGTAGAGATATGTTCAGCCACAGTCACAGCTTCAGCCTCAGCCTCAGCCTCCGCCACGCTACTAGGATAGGCACGGCGGCAACCCCCACGCTAACGCTGGTTAATCTCCACCTGTCCCCATGGGGCCCTCGCTCGCCGATATCTCAGCTGAGATGAGGAACCCCCATACGCTCCCCGTTTCTTAAAGCATCGTGGAAACCCACATTGTCCTTCCGCTTGTGACATCGTAAGGCCTGTTGCAGCTGAAAGAATGCACTGTTGGTAGATGTGCCCTCGCTTCAATGGCGACCCAGCAAGCAGCATCGTTAGGCGGGGGCCCTTTAGGCGGGGGCCCTTACAAACGCGCCAGCCGCAAAGGCGCACCCCAGAAGTTCCACTGCACGTGGCCGGGTTGCGACAAGAAATATTCGAGGGCCGAACATCTTCAAAGACATCAATTGAACCGTATGACTTAAGATTCGGCCCGCGTCTCGGGGCCCATAAGGCGATGAGCCACGATGCTAATTTGACCTATAGATGAGCCCAAGGAGATTTACAGGTGCGATGTACCGGAGTGCAACCAGATGTTCGTCCGTCCGGACCTGCTGGCGCGACACAGGAAACGTCATTCCGCCTCCTATGTACCGAGGAACCGGGCAACCAGCTTCAGCATAGCCCCTAACGTTAAGGAGCAGCCGGCAAATGGGTCACCGGTGGTACCACCGCCAAATGTTGCGAATGTTTCCAATTGGATGCCGCCCGTCTCAACCCAGCAGACAGCTAGCGCACCGCGCAATGCCTCCATCCTCCTGACATCAGAGTCGCCATCGCACCTTCCTCCATCCACGATGGCAGGAGCAGTGGCAAGTCATTCCACCAGGGATAAACATTGGATGTCTTCAATGGACGGAATGAATGTCGTCTATCCCAAGCCCCATTTCTATAGCCGTGACCCTATAACGATGCATGCTCAATCAACCTTTGCGCCGTATCCCGGCGTCCAAGTCCCATCTGCCAATGACCCGGACGGCGGGGACGGGAACGGGAACTTCGCTGCGTGGCTTTTCGATTCACGACAGAATTTGGGTGAATTCAACATGGCCAGTAGCCTTTTCCGGGAGGGAGGGTTAGAGTCTCCGTTTGACAACAATCTCCATTACGACCAGGAATCGCTTACTAGCGGGAGATCTCAGATCGATCTGACCCCACCGCAACAACCAGATGTGCCAGATAAGCTGATATCAGAGTTCCGCCGCCAGGATGTCCTGAGATATGTGCGGTCCTTTAGCAAAAGGCGGACCAAGCCTGACCCACATTTGGAGAACCTCCTCTCCGAGGTCGGTGGTGACATCCCGGGCCTAAGTCTCGAACTTCTCCGTAGCTGTATGCAGCACTACTGGGACATCGTGTCTCCGCGCGTGCCGATTGTTCACGAACCGACATTCTCTTCTACGCGGTGCTCTATCTTGCTCCTCCTGGTTATGATCGCGCTAGGCGCCGCTCAGATCCACAATCAGGATCGCACCGGGGGGTCGAAGGAGTATGGAGCCCTAGCCGATTTAATAATCTGGGATGCCCGGTCCGAGATTCTCGATACTGAAGCTGCATCGCCTCCAGTGGATTTGTGGGTCGCGCAGGCGCTATTACTCCTAGAGTTCTATGAGAAGATGTACTCGTCACGGAAGCTACACGAGAGGGCTCACATTTATCATCCGGTTACTTTGAATTTACTGCGACGAGGCAGTCCTCTCATAGGCAGAGCCGGTTCTGAGTCGCCAGCAGACGCGCAGAATGACGAGGAGCACCCAGCGACCTCTGACAGACGGACTTGGTGGACGCGATGGGCAGAGACCGAAGCCATGCATAGAGTAGTATTCGCCGCGTTCATGATGGATATCGTTCACGCCGCTATTTTCGGACACGCTGCCGACATGGCGCCCCACGAGATCCGTCTGCCTCTGCCTTGTGACGATTCTTTATGGTCGGCCCCGAGTCCGGAAAGCCTCCGCCAACAGGAGGCTCATCTTAGAGGGTACGGAGTTAAGCCGTTGCCCTTCTTAGATGGGTTGAAGAACGCCATACATGGCAAAGAAGTCAAGACACACTCGTTCGGTCGAATGATCATCATGTGCGGTCTCTTAAGTGTCGGCTGGCATTTGCGTCGTCGCGAAACGCACCTCAAGTGGTTAGAAACTTCGTCGAACTCGGCTGATACAAGAGAGAAGTGGTGTAGAATGCTCCTCAAGGCTTTCGATGACTGGAAGTCTAGCTTTGATCAGGCCATGGGCGCAATCGACTCCGAAGCCGACGGGTCCAGCCAACAGTCCGGGTCGAACGGGTTGATCCAGAGTGCGGCTGTTTTATATCATCTTGCACACATCAGTCTCTACATCGACATAGTCGACTGTCAAGTGTTCGCTAAAGCAACGCGCCTACTAGGTAGAAAGGTCTCTACGAGAGACTATACTAACGTTGTCATCCGAATGAGGGCATGGGGAGCACAAATTTCAACACGACATGCTATTCTTCACGCGTTCCGGCTGCTTTACCGAGTCCTAGTGGACCCTCGCCAGAAAAGGAGGATGGGCTATCAAAACGCCGGAAGCGCACACAGCATTCAGTACTCCTGCCGCAACGATCCTGACCCCCACAGGCCCTGGATCGTATACTACGCTACCCTGTCTATCTGGTCCTTTGTTTGCGCACTGGACCAGTCTTCAAACACGACTCGCCCGTTTTCCACACACGTGCAGCCCACTCCAAGCGGAATCCACGAGTATCTCTCCCGCGTTGCGAAGCTCGCTGAGCTTGACGTCGCCACCTCGAGACAACTCTCAGACGGACTGCCCGAACTGCTTGATACGATTGGTCTTCTGGCATCCGAGTCGCATTCCGAGATCTTGCAAGAGGCGCACGGGCGCCTGCAGGTATGCAGGGAGATGCTTATCACGGGCGCGTCTTAAACAAAGGGATTTGAGTCTTTCAATATCGACACCCCTCTTTTTTCGTTTGCCTCCAGGGCCACGCCGGATCCGGGTATGGAACAACAGCCCTTGGGTACGGAATATATGTCCCGGACCAACCTCGGTTCTAACTCGTCCTGCTACAGCGGCCCATTATACCCACGGGGAAATATACTGATACGATATACGTTTACTCTCCCATTTGCCTATGATACCTCGTTTCCTCTAAAGTGAGCCTTTGAAGTTCAGCAAGGGATACGTATTCCATACTAACGACTTTGAAGTTACGTGACAATCGTTTCCTATTCAATCGTCACATCTTATTTCTTGGAGCAAGTTTATAGGGGGATTTCGGGTAATAGGGGTGGGAGAACTATGCTTTGACTCGTTCACCTTATAAGTCTCTGGTCTACGGGCCAGGTTGGACATCAGATGCCTAATGAGCCTCATGCTTATTTTATATAATAGTTATGGCAATCGCTTAGCCAGTCCGCAAAGGAGTATCGGATAGATAAAAGCTCGGCATATACCAAGAATGGTTTACTAATGATGGAGCCATTCGTGCCGAGAGCATTAGTAGGTTGATGGCAGTATACGCGAGTTCACGAGCTCATATGGTCCAGTCTCTCAGGCCAGTACTCACTCACCTCGTATGTCTTGACTTGGCTATTATGCCTATTTACTCTCAAGGTTGGCCTTAAGTGATTGAACCGCCTCGACGAGGCGCTCCTCCAGGTCTCAACGTCCTCTGGAGTGGACTGCAAAGGACGCTGTTTCTCCTTCCCCCTTGGATTTGCCTTTGCCCTTGCCTTTTGACTTCTTCGCTTGTCTAATGCCCATGCCGGACGAGGTCGCTCCCATCCTATGGGTGCTCGATGCATCGCCAGGCTAGATCTCTGTGGCTTATCGATCCCCCTGTATATTCCAGGAAGATGAACAGAACCACACTGCCATGACATTCTCCTTGAGCTTGAGTTGGCTTGATGCGAACTAGATTGGCCAGCACCATATCGAGGTTGAGTCTGGCACGGAATTGATATTCATGCTCATATTTGATAAACCTTGAGGTACCGATGTAGCGCTGGTGGGCGGCGTAACAGAACCTCATCGGCAGTACGGGACCTGGCCAGCCGGACTTGTCGATCAGAGATGATGTTATCCGTAGACGCGAAAGCGTCTCCCCGGACTCGCAGGAAAGTGAAAGCATCAAACTCCGTGAACCGTTCTACCTAGGAGCCTTGAGAAATAGACCGAAAGATCGTTCAATCCCACCAACGATTGGCGCGGGCCTGAAGTTGCATGCAATAGCTTGCTGTCGAGGTTCAGATCCCTGTAACCGAGATCGAGACATGCCGGGCGCCCCTATTCGCCATTGTTCCGTAACGTGCCCTTCTCCTTAGCGGGATTGGCTGCGGTTCAGGCTCCGTGACGAAAAAGTCGCGCATATCATCAAGCGAATGGGTATTGATGAGGTTGTAATCCAGGTTGTCGGGAAGAATTATGTTGTGCTTGACACCGTTGTCAGTCTTTCTACCTTTAGGACGCCCTCGTTTTCTGATCGAAGTAGCGTATGTGCGCCAACAGGCTCGTCCGATATCTCATCGCTTATAGAGACTGACCTTTGCAACGGCGCCGGTGGCCGGAATATTCGGAAAACAACCTCTCTTCCGGTCGGGGAGGATTGTTTCCATTGTTAACAAGGCCCCTTGAACCTCGAGGGCAGCGAATTAGGTACTATCATACTCGAAAGCCAGACCCGATAGTGGATGAACGGAAAAATAGGCGTTTACCTCAATGAGACTCTATTGGACTGAGTGCTAGGGTGTGCCACCGGTGGCCTTCCATCCGTGGCAGAATGCCGTGGCGTTATACCAAGAATGAATTAACGAAGAAACAAAATATTTCCTTACTAATTCCCCGTTCCAAAACCTAGGAGAGAAGAAACAAGACAGATCCTCTGCCGTGGGAAGAGTTTATTATTTGATCGCCCGAACAAGATATATACTCAGGGTAAGAACTCAAGTAGCTTCATATCCCAACGGAGTCATTTCACTCTGGCATAGTAAGTTCAATGCACAAGAGTCCCTCAGCACCCACCGGACGGAGGAAGCCCCCTACAACGTAGTAGGCCGTGTGATGCTTTGAAGTGTGACTTGTTATGCTGACTAGGATGCTGACGCAAGGCCAGTATATATATGAGCAATTACACATCTCTACGCCTTAGTGAAGGATTAAGCACATCCCGATTGCCTCTCATTCCCTCTAAGTTGTTCTATGGCAAATAAGTCTTCTTGCTCGGTACAACTGATTTCGTTGAAAACGCCATGCGCATATATTCCTGCTAAATGGGACACATATTACGTGCCAGAGCTTTTATTCCAACCAGCATGCATCTAATGACCCCAAATCTACAGCTTTTTTATCTGCCTTGTGCTTCGACATGAAGCTTTTCGGTTCTCCTCTCGGGGACCACCCCTAACCACTATTTTTGTTCTCATCATAACAACATCCTCAGGGACTCCACTGCGCAACCGTCGAAAGGCATACGCCCGAAACTACAGGGGCCCAGGAGACCTCAACGTAGATAGGGAAGGAGGCGTGGCCGCTGCGCTTCAGCGATATTATCACCCTTAGCCCTTGGCCCCAGACGTAATACGCCTAAGAAAGCAGCTTTTCAATGGCATCGATCTGGGCAAGCACTGAGCTGCGGCTCGTGCCACCCTGTGCGGACCTCCTCTCGACGCTCTTCTCAAAGTCAAAGACCTGGGCGATGTCGGCCTCGAAAAGTGGCGATATCTGTTTGAGATCCTTGAGGCCCACCTCGGCGATCGACACGCCGAGCTCCTCAGCCTTCCGGACTACGGCGCCGGCGATGTGATGCGTCTGCCGGAAAGGGACGCCCTTCAGGACCAGATAATCTGCGACATCCGTGGCGAGCATGTCGGCCGTTAAAGCAGCCTTCATCTTGTCACCGTGGACCTTAAGGGAGCTCACGACGCCAGACGTAATGGTCAGGCAGTGAGAGACCGTCTTGACGCAGTCGAGGAGGGGTTCGACGGACTCCTGAAGGTCCTTGTTGTATGAAGTGGGCAGACTCTTGAGCGTGGAAAGGAAGCCAGACGCCTGTTCTCGGTTAGACTAGTCTGCGTCGGATGAATCGTGGAAGTAGACAGGAGGGCGAACTTACCTGACCCATAACCCTTCCGGCCTTGCCTCGAATAATTTCCAGACTGTCCGGGTTCTTCTTCTGCGGCATAAGACTGCTACCGGTGCTGTAAGCATCGGCGACTTGAACGAAACCGAACTCGGCGGTCGAGAAGAGGATCAGATCTTCGGCAAGACGGCTGAGGTGAGCCATCAACAGGCTTGCCCACTGCAGGATTTCAACAACGAAATCCCTGTCCGCCACGGCCGCAAGACTGTTGGGGTGAACGGATGTGAAACCGAGGTCTTTGGCAAGGAATTCTCGGTCGATGCCGAAGGGGTTCCCAGCCAGCGCACCGACGCCCAAGGGGCAGGTTGCAACACCCCGCCCCTGAATGCCCTCCAACCGCTGAAGATCGCCTATGAGGAACGTCGCGTGGCCGAGGAGCCAGTGTGAGAATCGGACGGGTTGTGCGCGCTGCAGGTGGGTATACCCGGGCATCAGGACGGGCAGAGTGTCTTTCGCCTTTACAGCAGAGACCCGGAGAAGGGCCTTCAATAATACGGCCAGTTCCGCAAGCTGTTCTCGGGCCCAGAGTCGCATATCAGTAGCGACTTGGTCGTTGCGGGAGCGTCCAGTGTGGAGCTTGCCCGCGACCTGCGCGCCAATCAGCTCCGAGAGACGGCGCTCATTGGCAGTATGTATGTCCTGCGATTAACGTCAGCAACAACCTCACCATCAACACCGGCAGCCACGTCAACAGCCTAGTCCACAAGCCCTGAATCGACGTACCTCGTCAGCATTGGGATCAATGGGGAATGTCCCCTGGTCCCATTCCTTCTCCACCTTCTCGAAGCCGGATATGATCTGGTTCAGCTCCTCTTCGCTGATGAGGTTGAGCTTCTGGAGGCCTCTGGCATAGGTGATAGACCCCTGGATATCGGCCTTGCACATCGCCTTGTCAAACGACAGCGACTCGTTGAACTTGAACATAAGATCATCGATCGCCTCTGTTGCAACATATGGGCAGCGGGGCCGTAGTCGTCAGCGAAGGAGTACATGACAGTAAGAAGCTTGAAATGATCACGGAGTTCTTATTACCGGTGAAGCGCCCACCCCAGAGGAGGGTTTTCGCCGTGGATTCGGACATTCTGACTGCGACCGCAGGACTGTGATGCTTCAACTGGAAGATGCGTGGATGTGTCTGGTGAGCAACAGTCTCCAGTACAACACGCCTGTGTATGTATATACCTACCCAAGGTACATTCACGATGGGTGTTAGTCATTAGGAAGTTTTAGAAGCGGGGCCGATGTCGGTATCGCGGGGTTTGTGTGCCCCACACTTACCTAAGCGAGATAGACCCCCCTTTTCTAATAATGTAAGGCCACTCGGCGTCTTTTTAGAACCTCCTCACCCTATTTGGGGCGAGCACATGCGTGAATCACAACGCATGAGGCTAGGAATGCATGGCGGTAAATAGAGCACAATTGAAAATAGCCTGTATCCAATGTATACCCTAAAACAGCCACTTACCATTTGTAACTCCTCTGCTCGCCCTCAGATGTCTCCTCCGCTACTCACGGCCCAGCAAGGAACCGAGCCCCGATCTCAGGGAATCTACCGAGCCCAAGAACTCCAGATCGGGACTCCTCCACACTCCAGACTGCAAGACCTGCTTCTTCACCGGCCTTAGCCGACCGCTCATCTTACCTTGTCCCAGCACCTTGAGATGGCCTAACAAGCTCAGCGACACGGCTACGGGGGATGCACGGCATACCGTCTATCGAGGCGTCCAGGAGCTCCTGACAGATACAGCTCAGGCAGCGGAGAGGCAGCGGTAGCGTCTCTGCGAGGACGAGCCCGTCGCTACCGGTGCAGCTGTGGACCATCTCCAGGCCGTGGCCACAGCTGAACTTCTCCTTCGTGACTAAGGTAGGAATGGTGTGATCGGTATCTGTCATGTCTGGGAAGTGAAACGAATGACTGGTAGTGAGCGACTCGGGTTTGAAGTGTCTCAGACTCTATGAGCCCTTGGGATGTCTTAAGAGTTGCCTGGAGATTCTGTTCGGTTCACGAAAGAACATCCAGGGGCTTATGTATGATTCTCGCTCCCACTCTACCTAAGGGCCTTCTCTAGGTCTCTTTAATCGCTTAACAGGTATATGTTAGCCTAGCCTTTAAATAGGACAAGAGCATTAATATAGTTCATTCTAGCATTGGACAATGGCTTTGAATAGCCGCACAATCGGTCTTGTTGTCCCCCTAGGACTACCCCGAGACTGAGGCCGGTGCAGCAATGACGTTTGACGCAGTTAACAGGTTTTAAAGACCTGAAGTCGGGTAAGAAATGGAATGGACCGGACGGCTTGCATAATGTATGGCGTAGAGAAACCTTGAGGCCACATTGTCCCGACGTCTTCTGTTCGGTGGCTATTCCATCACCCCATGCCATCAGGAGGCGGCTTAGAGTCTTGAGCTCCCCTGGAAGGCATCTTGGTTCGTTGATAGTACGGTCGTCATTTCCAGATATGGTTGGCACTTTCTCTTAACTCTTATTATTACTTCCTCGTGTGGAATGTCACAGCTGTGACGTTGACAACTCGGCCATGTCGAAATAGAAGGGGCGACTGCTTGGTGGCTGTCCCTAACAGCGCCGCCTACCATTTCGCGTTCGATATCCCTCTCAGCATCCGTCTTCCTATGCCGTGTAAACAAGCCGACTTGCACTACATTCCGTTGACATTGTCACCTCCAATTACTTTTACTCTGATAAACGTCTATCTTTCAAAATAGTGCATACATCCTTCGCTACAATGTCGGCTAACGAAGATTTCTTCGCTACCACCCATGCCTACTTTGCAATAATATACAGTTCCGGGTTGATCCAACCGTTCACACGCGGTAGGTCTCCAGATCGGCATACATTCCGTGTACACCACTACAGTTCTGCGCAAAATAGGTGCTGACTACTCGCAGAGCAGAGGTTCAGGTGCTTGAGTTCGGTCGTATCCAACTCTTTCGATGCGGCATATCGAAGAGTCGAGGTAAATCTGCAGCCCCAAGACGAACTGAACCTTGAGAAGAAAGTCCATGAGGCATGGAAAGCGTTTTCCGCATACGTGTTGCACCGTATCCTCTTTCCCGATCAATGCTTCCCGGCTGGCACGACTCAGGTGGGCTTCCAGACTCTCTTATGTCCTCTCGCGACCAGGCCGAACGGCATATAGCTCTGGCGTCGAACCATCCTACGGGTTCTAGATTTCCAGGCGGGCCTCGGCATCCCCTATTATCTCTCGAGCTCTTCCAAGCGTAGCAAGTGCTTATTCTCGTTTTGCAACTCTAGGCCCAGATGGAGGACGAGAACATCCGGTTCCAGAATGCTAGACGGGTGTTATTGCAAGCACTCACCCGTGTTTTGTAAGTTGGACACAGGTAGTCAACCTATGTGAGTACTGAAAACTAATTTGCACGAAAAGCAATACGCGCGGGTTGCCTACATACTAAATACGACGGAGCACGTAAATCATATGGACGCCTCAAATTAAAACTACGATTCAAATCGGGACCACGCTTTGGATTGGGACGATCATTTGGGTTGAGAAGATGCTTCGGGATAGATGGGGAACTCGAAAGGAGCAATGATCCAGATCAGGACGATTCCCCTGTCTCCGGAACCGCTTGAGACCGGTCTTGTGGGCTATTCCGTTGACATTCGAATATTGACGGACAGCGATATGTGTCGAAACCGCCTGGCTATGTTGTACTCTTCTACCGGGAACACTGGGGCGTAAACAGAGGACGGGAGAAATTGTTTAATACAGCGCGGTTTTCATGTAGCATAGAATAGCGTTTGTTTGTATGAATTGGATTCCAGCGCATATTTTTACTCGTTTCCGCTCGAAAAGGCGTCATAGAATGGTGACTTTGAGTCTGGAGTCTTGGCAAGTAGAAGTTAGAACACTTCGGAGATATCACTGTTGTGGTCGTGCGCCGCTATGATACGTGTACTGAGCCTAGATGTGGACTGACTGCGGAAGTCACGATTCGGTATCCCGAGATACGGTTGTCTTGAGACTCCCAGTCATGAAGCTGGTTGGCTTGTCCGCTTTACCTGGGAGTTGATGCCAAGACACTGCGGCGGACCAAAACCCTTGAAGGGGCCCGGATCCAGTGGAGTTGGCCCCCGTAAGACCCAACGACCTCGGGCGAAGCGCCTCCACTAAAAAGGCGATTACCAATGAACCGGAACACCGTGATACGCAATCCAGGCTTTTGGCTTAAAAAGTAAATGAGTACATAAACCATCTGCAAGCTGATGTAAACCACCCACATCGAACTGAGTAATTTGTTCTCAATATATGCTAGGGTTCGTCAGCCATTGCATGCCTATGAAAAGCGAGCGATTTAAAAGAGCACCAGGCCTCAGTTCTGCCGCTTCTCTCTCTTGGAAAACTCTATATCCCTAGGTCACTACACCCGGAGAACACTACACCTATTTCTCGCGATGGCCAATGGCTCTCAGAAGCTGGCTACAAGCCATGAGGGTGACCACCACACAGTAAACGAGGCGACACCCCTTCTGGCGGCATCGCCCGTGGCGCCGGAGGCAGATTCAGAAGTTGCGGAAGTCACCGCAGCAGCAGCGCTTCTACTTCCAACAACAACAACAATAACAATAAAGCCGGGGGTGGAAGAAGACAAACCCTTACCAAAGCTCCAGATCCTCCTGCTATGCTACGCGCGCGTCGTGGAGCCCATAGCCTTCTTTTCCATCTTTCCCTACATTAACCAGATGGTGCAGGAGAACGGGCAGCTGCCCGACACCGACGTCGGCTTCTACAGCGGCCTCATCGAGTCCCTGTTCAGCCTCACCCAGATGGTCGTCATGATGTTCTGGGGCCGCGCCGCCGACCGCGTGGGCCGCAAGCCGGTCCTCGTGTCCTCCCTGGTCGGCGTGTCCATCGCGACGTCGCTGTTCGGACTCGCGCGGTCCGTCTGGCAGATGAACCTGTTCCGCTGCATCGCCGGCGTCTTCGCCGGCACCATCGTCACGATCCGGACCATGATCAGCGAGCACAGCACGGCCAAGACCCAGGCCCGCAGCTTCAGCTGGTTCGCGTTCGCCGGCAACCTCGGCATGTGCGTCGGGCCGCTGATCGGCGGCTCCCTGGCCGACCCCGCGGGCCAGTACCCCTGGGCTTTCAGCGGCGTGCGGTTCTTCGAGGAGTACCCCTACGCGCTGTCCAGTATCGTCGTCGGCTGCATCGGGCTGACGGCCGTGGTGACGAGCGCGCTGTTCGTCGAGGAGACGCTGCCGGAGGAACTGAAGCGTAAGAGGGCCGGTCGCGGCACTGGCGGTGATGACGAAGCCGGTAACGGCACCGCTACGAAGCCCAAGCCCCAGTCGACGTGGGAGCTCCTCAAGACATCGCGTGTCGCCATAGTGCTCTATAACTACGGACACGTGACGCTGCTCGCGTTCGCGTATACGGCCGTGGTGCCGGTGTTCTGGTTCACGCCCCCGGAGCTCGGCGGGCTCGGCTTCTCGCCGCTGCAGATCTCGCTGTTCATGGGGCTTATGGGCCTCTCGCAGGCCATCTGGCTGCTCCTCGTCTTTCCGCCGCTGCAGCACCGCCTAGGCACCAACGGGGTAATGCGCGCCTGCGGCGTCGCCTACCCGTTCTTCATGGCCGTCATGCCGCTCGCCAACTTCGTCTTGCGACTGGGCACCCCAGCTGGGCAGACGGCCTTCTGGGTCCTCGTGCCCGTCTGCCTCTCCCTGGGCCCGGGGGTCAGCATGGCATTCACGGCCGCCCAGCTTGCGCTGAACGACGTCTCGCCGTCGCCCGAGAGCCTGAGCACCCTCAACGCGCTGGCGCTGACCGGCGCGAGCGCCCTGCGGTCGTTTTCGCCCGCGCTGTTCGCGAGCCTGTTTGCCATCGGCGCGAGAACCCAGTTCCTCTGGGGCTACCTCATCTGGGTCATTCTGACGGTCCTGGCGTTGGGCTTCACAATTTCGACCAGGTACTTGCCTGCGACCAGCGAGAAGAAGTTGGAGGATGGGCCTGATTAAGGGGAGGTTAGGGGATGAGGCACTGTGATTATATCTCCAACAGCTAAAGACTTGAATAACAAAGATCTGGGCTAAGAATGATACTTGAGCATTTCCATTATTGAAGCACCTGTCGGCAGTTGAGGTAATTTGTTGAAAGGGCTTTGATTTGTGGCCCTAGGATTGCAAGGACGAAGGAGCTGAAGCTGTATCTGGCTGCTCTCAACCCCAGTCGCAGATGAATAAACTTAGACAGCAACCTAGACTGAATTGCAGCACACTTTGACCCACAGCACTTGATTTATTCGCTTTTAAAAGCGGCAGCGACAAGATACAGCTAGCTGGACTGTTATGATTACGGTCTGCCTAGGTAGACATTGGTCAACCAACTTCCACCATGTGGCTCCAGCCGCAACACCAGTACCGCATCATGGTGGCCGAGGCTCACATCTCACCCTCGAGACACGACGAGATGGTATGCATCTTCGGAATGCACCTTTCAATTCTCTAGCTTAGCCTGACAGGTTATGACGCCCTTGATGTCTTGAAGACATCATCTCCGGAGAGACCTATCGAGGTGTACATAGAGGACCGGACACATGGGCCTAGTCTTAGTCTTTAGAAGAATCGACTATCTTGCTGGGAATTGCTCTTACCATAACATCCGCCATGGCGACGACGAGGAACAGGATAACGGGGAATAGGAAGCATCATTCCCGTCGTCGCCGAAGCTGTTGGACGTCGGCTCGCACACGGAAACTACACCCGACCCGTCTGCCACGTTCGTTCGCTGAGTCTGCATCAGGTTGAATCCCATGATTATCGACTTCTTCCTCGAGCGGCGATACTCGACGCAGCGAAACAGCCTGAAGGGAACGGCGAAGGTCACGCAGCAGAACCGCGTGCGCCGGTGGTCACAGGCCTATGCTTTTGTCGCACTGGATGGTTAGATATGAGCATGCTTCCCTGGGCTATCTTGAAGTCGCCCGGCAGCATGCGAGACCTTTGTCGATTCCACGGCAAGTTCTCCGTCGTCGACCTTTTTCAGATCTACCACTAGATGCGTGCCGACCCTTCAACCGCCAATGAGGAACCCGACGCCTTCAAGTTGGAAGACCTGGCCGTCGCCCTATCCCGCCTCAAACTCATATACCAACCCGGCCATGGCACGTAATTTCGGGATAGGGGTGGTGGTGTTGTAGACCCTGACCAGGAGCGTTTCGATTTTCACGAGAATGACCACGACGGTGACAGTATGGCTAGTAGCAATGCGTTTAACGGTGATGGTGAGGGTGTTTCTCCACATGGATTATCGGCTATGTTGCTAGGTCTGTGCCTGTTGTTGCACCCGTGCCCGTGTCTATATCCGCCTCTACTTCTAATGACGCCGCTGCCAGCTCTAGTAGAGCTGCTCGACTGGCGTCAGTGTTGGCATCAATGCCGGTCCTGGTGTCACACTTGAAAAGCCGAAGCGAAAGGAGCCGGAACCTCGTCGGTGCGATGGCGGTCGAATTGACAGCCCTCGACAGTCATAGTCCGGACGGACTTGACCCCGGGAAGAGGCGCCTCAGATTGACCATCCCAATACCAAACACCGTCGTACCTGCTACTCCTTCTCTTTTAGCGCCTACCCACGTCCACTCTGAAACAGCAACAGCAACGACAACACCAACATCAACAGCGGCCGGTCTGAGAACCCCTATCTAGCACGTCTTGCGTCGGATGCTATAAACCCCTCGCCATCATTAGAAGGCAGCGGAGTTGAAATGGAGCCTAGAATTGCCGCCTAAAATGTTCCGGAGCGACACACAGACTTTCAATCTGCCCGGTGCGTTCAAGCCATGACCCCTCTCTGTATCCAAAAGTCTAAGTCTCCTGGTCACTTTCGGTAACCTGCACTTGCGGCTGGTTGAACGATAGGTGTCATATGACAGTCGATGAAGATTCCGGTAATATCTACGCAGCTAGGGACTATGACCTAGTAGAGCATGCTCTGAAGCACGGTCTCATTCACCACGCCATCCATCGATAGCGTTGCCGAGGCGTAAAAATGCCCGTGTCTAATAGGCCATCTATAACTGACCGCGACCGATATCACCGACACTAACCATGATGATGATAATAGCGATCCTTTCAACCAATAGCAGTCTCGTTACGAATCCTCTGCAGAGGCGGCTGCTGCCGCTTTCACACATAGTTCATTGCCCTTCCCTGTTTCTGCAGGCGTTGTTGGTAACGCAGCCCGTAGCGCCGACGCCCCTCGAGCGCGGCCGCGCCGAGGCTGAGGGAAAGAAAGGGCTTCCAGGTCACAGCTTCCATTACTCACCACCTGCTAGTGCACCATCGCCGTCATGCTGCGGAATACCGCCAATGAGCTTGTTGGCGCCTCGAACGCCAGTAACGCTAGGCCCGTCCCATCTCAAGAACCGCGCCGAGCAGTTGGGAATCAGGGGTGGTCAATCTAGTACAATGATTGTGTATCGATTTCATGGGACCCATGAGTTGTTATTTGCGCTGGGAATTGGATCTTTGCATTTGTATAAAGTCGTAATGGCTCGAATCAAGGTCTTGTTATCAGCTTCTGAGTCACGGCGGACAAAATTAGCTCAACTCGTGTGTATGCACTAGGTAGCTATATATCGGAGCTGGCTGTACTCGCCAGGGTTTTAAATGCTGGTCTAGACGCATATTGAAAAAGGACATCTACGATGTAGATGCTCGCACTGGGTATCATAGTGTTTACTTCAATTGTACCGCTAGGGGTCTGCTCCAGGTGTGTTACTGCTACAGGTAACTCGGATTGCACCATAGACTTGTACGGTGTCCGTCATGCAACCATCCGACAACGTCACACGACGCTGCCCGTACTTGCATATAGCCCCCACGAACTAGCTCAGTCCCTGTTCCGGTTGCTTAACCATCTCTTGACAATGAACTCCCTGATCTTGTATCGCTTCAATGTCGTCGACACGTCCAGTTGTTCCCCGCAAGGCGGTGGTATATCCACATAAATGAGGACCAGAGTCTTGAGGGCCGTGGCTTGTACACGATTGATGCTGTGCAGCCAGTGCCACGCTCTTTGTGGTGGTTGTCGGCCCTGCCACCGGGGGTCCGTGTAGGCTGGCATCACAATCAGGGCGAACTCCGCATGGGAAAACACCGGTCCACGGTTGTACAACAGCCAGTCTACACCGAACTTGATACCGGGCCGTACGACCCAGCCAAGGGAGCGGAAATGATGGTACACCGCGTAATGAAGCAAGAAGGGGTCATCCGGCTGCAGCCCCGTCATGCGTGGCGGGAAGTAGGAGTTCTGTCGGAAAAGTTCGAACAGGCTCTGCACGGTGAGTGGAGTCTGGGAGCCAGTGTCGCGGACGGACAGAGCACCGAGCGCAAACACTAAATAGAACGCTTCTTCCGGCATAAGCTGAAGGTGCTCTTTGTCCACGATGTCCGTAGTAGTCGTCTCCGAGCTGCTGTTAGACGAAGTCTGCCCTGAGGCAAGGGCGGCTAGTGATGCGTCCGATGGTCCCGAGAGAAGAGGGTTACCGTTGGCAGCGGCATGATCGGGGACTTCGCCGTTCGGCAACAGCCCAGGAGCAGGGCTTGGGGGGTCGGATAACAGGAACGTCGCGGATTGGACGCTCGGGCAGAAGCGTACACTTTTCCTCCTCTTAACGCCCCTTTGGGGGGTTTCAGACAGGGGGTTGGAGGATGTTGAAAGGTCATTTATCGGCGTCTGTGGGCGCGAGGTATCACCATTTGGGAGAGGGAACGACGCAACCCCTGCCTCGCCAGCTGATGGGATGCCGTCTGTATTGGCCGAGGTCACAGCGCCGTTCACCAGCGCCGATGCGCTCTGCAGAGAATTTGGCAAGGCCAGCAGTTCCAAGGGACCAACAGGAGCGACCCAGGCCTCTTGCTGTTTCGTCCTCTCAATCGCCTCCTGCTCTTTTCTCGCGCGGTCCCATTTCATCAACTTGCGCTCTTCCCTGCGCTTGTTGGTGAACTCTTCCGCCACATGATCGGCGCGCTTCCCTCTCCGGGCTTGCTCGCGTTTGAACCAATTGGGTTCGCTTCGGCTGAAGGTACCTTTCCCGAAAAATCCCTGTTCCCAGAGCGCTCGTATAGATTTCGCTTCCGTTATATGGACAGATCTAGTCTCCGGGGACCATACACCCTGATAGACGGTCGAGGGTTCCGAGGCAGGTGGGAAGACAACCTGGGTCAACCATGTGTACAGGACATGGAACAGCGACAGGGGATTGCTCGGGAAGAATGTGGGTAATGGGTATGTGCGAATCGGCACAGGCAGAGCATAAAGCTGGTGGATGGACGGCCCCCTTGAAGTCGTCGTAGGACGAACAGCATCGGACTTCACGCCCGGCTGCGTCTTCAAACCAGAAGCTGCCCCGGCTGTTGCTCCCCCCGTGCCTTGTGATGCACCAGGCTGAGGTGAGGGAGACAAAGTTGATGAGTTTGTAGGATCTTCCATAGTATCTTTACATCATCCCGGCCTACTTTGGTCACAGTCAGTCAACGAGCCGACCAAACCGAGCTTGAAAGAGCTCGGGAAAGCTCCAACGAAAATAATGACAAGTCTGTAATCGCTCAGATACCGTTGTAGTCTATAATTGGGACACTCATCGAGAGTATTTCATCTCTAAGCTCCAATGAAGTCTGTCATCACCGCGATATTACATTGGAGGGGCAGAGGGCGACTTTGCCTGTAACCCTGAGAAGTTCGGGAATCTGGAGGAGATAGAAAAGGCAAGATGGAAGACGTACGGGATCGAAGGGTATTCTAACAGACCAGTTAACCAGGCCATCCGGCGCGTCCAATAAAAACAAGCCCGATGAAGCTCGAGCTATATTCTCAGGCGAAATGACCTGACGATGACCATGGAGTATGCGTGGGCGTAGGTGTATAGTGTGCACACGGTCAAGCCCTCTGCAAGAAAGTTTGTGAGAGGAAAATTCGCTAGCTCCGGAAGATCTATTGACTCCGGCATGCCGCGCACGGAGGGGCAGTGGGGGTAGCTGTGGAACCAATCTTACCCAATCAGCGGTGAAACCGATCTGTACGAAGTACTTCGCATACATGCCGACCTTGATGCCTTAAGCGCAAGGCCGCTACCCGTATGTACTCGTATCTGGGAACTTACCGCAGAGTGCCTATATTTAAGCGGTAAGCGGTAAACGATGTACGAGATAGGGCTCCGACTTCCGTAGCAGTATGTAGGTACAGTCACAGCGGAGATTGGATTACAGTAATTCTGCTACATACAACATGGAGATGCATGTGCATACATACGTCCCGCCCTCCGGCCATAGGTGCTCATATCAACGTACCTACATGCTTATCTGGGCTCAAAATCTCTTTGGATGCGATATACAGATATGGTTGACGTGCACTTGCGGCCGCGTTATCGTGTAAAGTTACCCGTCTCTGGTTGCCGTACATAAAAAGCACTCAGGGAGAAATGATTCGTCAATTCTTGAATCCTGTGGACCTGGCCGGGGAAAAACGTC
Source organism: Monosporascus sp. CRB-9-2 (assembly GCA_004155915.1). Classification (NCBI taxonomy): domain Eukaryota; kingdom Fungi; phylum Ascomycota; class Sordariomycetes; order Xylariales; genus Monosporascus; species Monosporascus sp. CRB-9-2. The sequence goes on along the minus strand of QJOA01000751.1, from coordinate 5,875 downwards.
CATGGCACGAAGAAATTCGCTGTAGCCTTTTTCGTACTTCCTACCTGCCGTAAAATAACCCCTGCCACAAAAAAAGAGATCAACAAATCCGGTGGGTCATCATCGTCGCGTTAAATCTAAACAACTCCCGCCTAATAACGCCAGTGTTATCGCTGATAATCTCTGAGATAATTGGACCCCTCGGACTTCGTTGGGCCTAAAGGATTCCGGGATGAGATGACGATGTCAATGTCGAAATCCCCTTTCAGACCTTCCTAAGCTGAGGCCTCCCTCCACATTGGCCGATTAAGATTGTACGATACACATCCTGGAGTCTGCTTTTTTAACTATAAGTTCCCGCCTCTCTTCCTTTGGGCTTATCTTTGGCCGTTTCCTAGGAGGTCGGAGCTGCTCCTCTGTCGGTATCTCTAAGGGCTCACGCTCTCGCTCTCTCTCTTCTATGGCCCCTTGTTACGTAGGACGGTGGTGACAAGTTTCTCTTTCCATCTCGGCTTTTGCGACTTCGATCTGCTGCGGATAAGTCGAAGACGGCCGTGGTTACACTGATGGTCCCTGTCGTCGAAGCGCTGGCCTATCTGGCGCTGGTATGGGGGTTTGCTGTTGTGTCGGTCCAATGCATTGGGATCTACCAGATGTACGTCACAAACTTATTTTGTCTATTCGTTCGCGTAGTTCTTGGTGGGTAAACTGACTCTGTCTGTGATAGTTTCCGGTCTTTCTCCTCGACCCCGAAGAGCCCCGTCTCGCCGGACTTGCCCAAGGATGAGGTCCCCCATATTACCGTCATCCGCCCCGCCAAGGGACTAGAACCCGGCCTATACGAATGCCTCGCCTCTACCTTCCACCAGCAGTATCCCAGGGAGAAACTGACCGTCTACTTCTGCGTCTCGTCCAAGGAAGACCCGGCATACCCTACCATGCGGAGGCTTGTCGATGATTTCCCCGGTTTCGACGCCAGAGTCTACGTCGAGGCCGAAGACCCGTTCTTGTACCGCGGCGAGGGTGATGCGGACAACGTCGGCCCCAATCCTAAGATTCGAAATATGAGCCGCGCATACAGGGAAACGAAGGGGGACGTCGTATGGATCATCGACTGCAACGTATGGGTTGGCAAGGGCGTGGCCGGGCGCATGATCGACAGGCTTTACGGTTACGGTCCGGACGGGACGAAGAGGAAGCCTTTCAAGTTCGTTCATCAGCTTCCGTTGGTAGTGGATACCGTCTCTTCCATGAGTCGTACCAATTCCGAGGGGCAGTCCCTGCTCTCGGGGACGTCTGTCACCGGCGGCTCTGACACAGAGGGGACGGTCGACGTTCCCCCGTCCGTCTGGTCGCGCTCCTGGGCCCACGGCGGAGGCCGTCTGGAAGAGATGTTCATGGCCACCACCCACGCTAAATTCTACGGTGCCATCAACACCGTCTGCATAGCGCCCTGCATCGTGGGAAAGAGCAACATGTTCCGCAAGTCTCACCTGGACCAGGTGACCGACGCCGAACGCAATCCGCTCTTAAGCGGAAGAGCAGCCTCGCTTCCCAAGGGCATCGATCACTTCTCGTCGTTCATGTGCGAGGACCACGTCATCGGAGAACTCCTGTGGCGGTCCGACCTCCCCGGATTTGCGAACCACGGCTTGGTATGGGGCGATCTAGCGGTGCAGCCGATGGCCGGCATGTCCCTGTCCGCCTACGTAGCGCGCCGCGTGCGGTGGTTGCGCGCCAGGAAGTGGACCGTCCTCCTCGCGACCCTGGTCGAGCACGGCGTCGAGTCGCTGGTCTGTTGCTTCTACATCTCCTTCGGACTCACTACCGTCCCCAGGTTCCACGAGGCGTTCGGCCTTCCGCAGACATGGTCCGCCCTCTGGCTCTGTTGGCTCTGCGGCGTCACGCTCTGGATGCTGGTGGATCGTCGCGTGTTCATCAAGTTGCACGCCGGGCAGAGCATCGAGGTCGACGAGGATACGCCGCCCTTCGCCCGGGGCTCGCTGCGCGGCGGCGCGGAGAAACGCCCGTTCGGCCAGTGGTTTCTCGCGTGGTTGGGGAGGGAGTGTCTGGCCCTCCCTGTGTGGACGTGGGCCGTCCTGCTCGGCACCACGGTCAAGTGGAGAGGTAAGGAATTCCGCGTCAGGGCTGATATGAGTGTTGTTGCGATAGATGAAGACAAGACCCGGTCTGGCGCGAAGGCGACGGCACATACGGCGCCGCCAGTCGGAAAGATAGATTAGATGATACCCCAACTGTATATATATACATTGTAATGAGAGCAGTACATTCGACTATGGTGTAACCAATAGATACTGGTGGAGCTTGTTCGCCGTACCCCTATCAACAACCACTAGCGAGTCGTCGCCATTAGTTGGCCGTCGACACTCAGAGCCGGTAACTACTGGGTGTAGGAAGGATGTCCTGCTCGCCGTAATTCACTGTTTCTGTACCTAGCGATCAAGAGGAAACAAGTACAGATGTACTTCTAGGCTGGTTATTTCTCCCTCGGTACTGTTCTCCCGAGCCAAGAAGAATCATGGTGTCCGTCGCAGGAGGGCTTTTCCCTCGTTCTCCTTCGCATCCTCCTGAGGACTGCAGGTTAGGATTACTGGCGAAATGAGAATCCGACCGAAATTGAAGCAAATGAATAGGAGAGAGGACCGGGTATAAGGAGGACGGCTTCAAAGAAAAAGGGGGTGGGGGGGGCCAAAAAGGGGTGGGTATGTGGGGGCTGCAAAAAGACGAAAAACATACAAGACCAGGGATTCGCTGGTTGTGACCGACCGAACTAATCTGGCCTCGAAGCAGGTTTTCTTGGCAGAACCCAGAAGTATGGCTTCACAAAATCCCTGTCCACGCCCGGGGCCAGGCACTTCACTGTACAAGGAGATCACGTTGCAAGCTGCCTATTGCCATCATGGCACAAGCTGTGGAGTACATGGCTTTTGCGACTATTATGGCTGTCCGTTGGACGGGCACACGAAGACAGCTGTTAAAAGAACAAGCGGTGCCGGACCAGACGACTTGCCCCGCGCCCGTGTCCTCTGCTGGGGCTACGACGCGAACACGCACGCTAGCTCTCGTGTGAGCTGCCACTATCTATACGACCATGCGCGGACTCAAATACCGCCTCACTTTCCTAGCTTAGCAGCATCTCGAACATAGGTATAGAGACCGACCGTATTTCCATCCTTAGGCAAATCAAGCGACCAATGAAGGGTCTGGTGTGCCTACCTACTATAAGCTCTTTATGAGCCCGACTCTCGTAACTGTCTGACAGCTATTCTGTCTTTTGATATTCTGCAACCGGTCTTTCGCTGCCTCCAATTTAGCCGCGGCAGCTTGCAACATCGATATATGCTTCGACTTGGGACCGCGAACGTCATGGATCTTTCCTGAGTTAACGTGTAGACCCTTCCCGTATCCAACTTCGCCCTCTCAACGGCTTTCTCAGCCTACTCTCTTTCAGTCGCATGCTGCATCGGGGACTCATGTAGTCCGGGAGAATTCCTGGATCTCATGAGATCTCAACACCTTCAAATCCACACGCTCCTGCCATGCCTTGTCGTGATCTGGCTTTAGGCGCTCGTTAGACCTGGTATACCGGTGCAACCACTAGTGCTCAACGTTAAGATATTCGATCTATGTTGTCATCTTGTCTTGTTGCTTGGGGTCTTCGTTCAGCTGGAAGGATCGAGCGAAATCATGCCGGAGCCCAGGTCCTCACCGCAATGCTGGCGTCTGTGCGTACGGTTCGGGCTAAAAGGATATGAGCAACGTTAAGCCCTTGGTTCAAGCCCTACTAAATCGTGCGGCTATTGGTTCTATCTAGGGATATATCCTTCCTTAAGTCTTCTAATACAGGTTGTACTTTATCTAGTTCGAAGAATCATCTCGAGGCAATGCTTTTAAAATAGTCTGCCGCATCTGCATGGCTCCAAATCTGGTCCTCAAGCCACTGCTGGTTGATACGTGATTGACAATTTGCTCCTTCTGCAAGCCATCTACCTTCCGATTCTGCGTCTGCTCTGCTTGATTACTTGCCAACTTGCTGAGAAAGCCTCCTGTTTTCCTCCCTGAGCTGGTCGATCACAGCGCTGAAAACAAGGTTCCGTGCTAGATAGCTGTCGAGTAGTCAGGAAACGGTTTGCAGCCAAGAAGTGTGAGACGCTCCCCGGCTGGCATTTCTGCCTTCCTTCTGGTTGCTCCCGACTTTGCGCTTTTTGCCAAACCTTGGTGCTGCTGACCACTGGATAGGATAAGATAACCCAGTACCATCTTGCTCCGAAATTTCTGAATTTCTTCATGGCCCTATCCTTGCTCACACAGTGTGTGACACGCTCAAATTCCCACCAATCCCTTCCAGTTTTCTCTTCAAGTCCCGGCTGTATATTTATGGTATCTCCAGATCCTGGCACGCATGTCACCAGAGCCTGTGGCAAACGATCCGCCCATAGGGTTCGGCGCGACGGAGAGCACGCTGTTCCTGTGGCCTTGAAGCCTGAGCTGGGGTTCACCAGTGTAACGATTCCAGAATTGAACGCTGCGGTCTTTGGAGCCGGACATGACCCAGTCACCATCGAAGGTGACAGCGACGGAGAGAACGAAATCCTGTTTTGAATATTAGCTATGGCTTTAGACACACTTTGAAAAAATAATGACGTACTCCGTGGCCCTCAAAAGTCTTGATGCTACCCATAACGGACCTCCGAGCATTAGGAATACCGCCACGAGGAGGCATAAGCTCCCACGTCCTGATGGTCTTGTCCAAGCTGCCGCTGACAAGACTCCTGCCGTCGGGTGCAAAAGCGACGGAGTAGACGCTATCACGGTGGCCTTCTGCACCATCCAGAGTCTCGACAAGATCTCCAGTTTGGATGTCCCAGACGCGGAGGCTCGTGTAGAGTGAGCTGGCCGCCACATACTTACTGTCGGGGGAGATAGCGACACTAGTCACGCCGTCCTCGACGCTTAGGACCCGGAAGAGCTGGCCTTTTTCTAAGTTCCAGAGACGAACAGTGCGGTCGGCACCGCCAGATGCAATGGTTTGGCCATCGCGAGCGAAATCAACGGAGTAGATGATTTGCCCATGACCGGAGAAAATGTTTCGAATGGTTCGGCTTGCAATATCCCAAACCTGGCAGAATGATTAGCAACGTGACCTCTTAGACCGATCGAAGGGTAGTCAGGTACTCTGATCAACTCATCTTCACCACCCGTGGCAAGGTACTTGCCGTCAGGGCTGAAGCACACACTTCGGATACAGTTGTCTATACTAGGGTCGACTGAATCGTCCTCAAGTACGCAGAGCTTCTCGCCTGACGCCACGTCGTAGATTCGAGCAGAGCGATTGCAGCCAGTCGCCACATATTTTCCATCAGCGCTGAAGCGCACATCCCAAACAACACTGTCGTGGATAAGGGTGTGGACGAGGTCAACATCAAGAACGCGGAGGTCAGCATTGAAAATGACGAAACAGTCATCCGCAACTTTCTTTTGGTGTGGCGGAAGGCGATCAATGTCGAGATTGGCATGATCACGACCCAGGATCGCGAAGATCAAATCTGGGTCGACTCTGCTAGTGGCAAGCAGAATGTTGACTATTGCCTCGTACCCTCTGCGGGCTGCGCTGTGTATTGGGGCATCGCCGGAATTATTCTTCGAATTGGGGTCGACTTTGCCAGTAGCAAGCAGAATGTTAACTATTGCCTCATGCCCTCCGCGGGCTGCGCTATGTATTGGGGTGTTGCCGGAATTATCCTTCGAATTGGGGTCGACTTTGCCAGTAGCAAGCAGAATGTTAACTATTGCCTCATGCCCTCCGCGGGCTGCGCTGTGTATTGGGGTAGCGCCGAAAGTATCCTTCGAATTGGGGTCGACTTTGCCAGTAGAA